>JAABKK020007691.1:97808-112048 GCA_011634745.2 Catotricha subobsoleta
ATGTAAATTTGTAATAATTTTAATAGACTGGACCTTAAATTTCTGACATTTTTGATATTCAATTTTTCATTTTATTATTTTTAAACTGTCGCTTTTAATGAAACCCATTTACAATTCATACAAAATGCGTAAATATTTTTATTTATTTTACATTGAATCTGTCAGTTAAATTTATTTTAGTATGAAAATGATGAATGATAGATTTAAAATATTTTTCATTATAAAATGACACATTCAACCATAAACCATTCGGATATGAACTGGTTAACTTTCGATACTTCATTTCAAAATGCATGGTTAACATTATTTAAACATAGACTCTTCTATAAAGTGAATATTACTTACCCTTTTTCTTTTTTTTTTTTTTAATATACAATATTATGTCGTTATTCTATTTTATGTTATGAACATCTCACCGCCATTCATAATAGACATCTTTTTCCACTTTTCCACTTAATAAAATATTAATAGGGGTCAGAAAATTTGACAATAATAATATAGAAAATTGAAGATGGAAAATTCAACGATGCTGAATAGTATTTACTTTTTAAATTATTCAAATGAATTTACCTATACATCCTCTTCATTTTTTTTTGTCTTGGTATAAGAGCCAAAGAGATATATAAAATGAATATCAAATCGTAATACCGTTTGGTGTATATGATCGTACCTATAATGTAAAATCTACCTAAAGCTATATATTGAAATAATAGTATAAGGCAATTCCCTGGACACCTTTCTCTTTATTTTATTCCCCTTTTTCCTTTTATACATTTTCTTTATAAATATTTGAACATTTTCTTCAATTTTTTTTTTTATTTTTGCTTCTTCTTCTTTCATTTTGTTATTATCTTGTTTTAGGCTTCGGTATAGTTTAATGCAAAGTATATTTATATACTCAATTGTATAGAAGTCAAGTCAACATATATATTGAAAGGTACCTTATATGATATGATTACACTAAATTCACAATGTAGACACACACACATACACACATACATTCATTCGTACCCATTATTATGTATATAACCAGTCAATGGTAATCTTTAACCGGCACAAAACACACAATAAAATTGACGTACAATACCGCACCGCATGTGTAACCGGAAGAGGGATTGAAAATAAAGTATAACAGGAAAAGTGAAAAACTCATAACTGCAGGATGAGACGCTTTGTGGATGCTGTGTATGATATTGTTTTTTTTTTATCTTGTGATGGTGCTGGTTTGCGTATTGTTTCTTTGGATATGAATATATGATTGTATACGTAGCTCTGTATGTGTGCCAAATATATACACCACAGGTTATGGCAAAAGCTTAATTTGATTTTATGTTTACGTCTTTTATGGTTTCTTATATGATTGTGGAGTGGGATCTTTACCATCGGAGCTAGGAGAAACGTAAAATATAATAATAATATAAATAAAGATTCAAGAAAAATGAAAAGAATAGAATTGAGTAAGGAATATTTTTTCTTTCTTCTTTTTTTTTAAATTCCTTTTATTTTATATGGATATTTAGAATTGTTTCTACACTTATTTGGTAAGGTAAAGGGACTTACGTAATAAAAAAAAAAAAATAATAAGAAAAGGAGATTGAAAAAGTCAAAGTTAATATGAAATAATATAATTAAAAATTTAAAAAAGGATGTCTGTTCGTGAGCATTATTTTATTTATTTTATTCCTTTAAAGTTTATTCTTTATCATTTCAAATTTGTTCAATTCTTTTAAACATTATTGCTTTAATATTTTTTTTTTTAACATGAATTGCTGTTGAAAGGCTAATAAGAGAATCTCATTTATAATACAGATTGATAAAGAAAATGTGTTTAAAGCATCTTTTTTTTATAATTTACATAATTACTGAGAGTAATTACTGAGCCCAATAATCATTTCAATGTACTTCATCACTATATAATTTAAATAATCATTTTATTTTCATTTAACTGGATGAATGTTTTAAATTTAATTATATTGAAAGTAAATTATGAAAAATTCGATAATACAATCACATCAACATCATTATGATTTTTTGTTATTATCACATAGAATCGTCGGAGTGATTTAGCTACGACTTATTATCAAGGATGTGTTCACAACAGATGGTCTCATAAAATAATTTCAACTACCAGCTTGGCGCTTGATTCTCGAGATCGCACCATATTTGTGGCATGCCATAAATATATACAGTGTATATATTTATGGCATGCCACAAATATGGTGCGATCTCGAGAATCAAGCCCCTGGTCTCTTCATTCGTAATAGGATTGCATAAAGAGAACTTTAATTAAGCGGTTTTCGGAGTACCTATACCTTTTTGTACGAAAAATTAACAACAAATATATTCGTTATATACCAGTCTACGAATTAACTTATAATTTTTTCGATTGTTGTAGTCCATTTTTAGAAATTCTTGCAGCTTAGTTACACATCTCAATTAATTTTTCCACGCGACATCACGTTTTGTTCATTTAGAAGTTATTCTCTATATTTCAGGAATATTTTGATGATATAATAATTTTCAAGTCATACTCACAATCTCTCAACTGGTATTAAATTTTTAAAAAAAATCCAATAAACAAATCTATAAAATAGCTGTAACATTCATGCACAATCCAACTATAAGTTTAATTAAATCTTATATTTCGTTTGTATCAATTTATTTTAAAATGAATACAACAATTCAAAAAGAAATCTATCCAAAATTTAATAAGACAGTTCTTGCTTCATATAATTATGTTTGTCATAAAATATTTCAATAAAATTATAGAGAATATATAAAGTAGTTATTCATAGTATATCAACTTTAGGTTTATGTTGTATAAATAATATGAATATTCAATTTTATATTTATATTTTCTAACATAATAAAAACGAACCCTTTTATACTGAAAAGATGTGCAACCACAATAAAGATTTACATAAATTTTCGTATACATTTTTTTTATTAAATAAAATTGTTGACTTAAATTGTATTAAAATAGCATAAGAAAATATATAATAATCTTCAGCTAATATCAAAATTATAATAAAGAAAATAATAGATTTTAAAATATTTGCCATTGAATGGCAAGACAAAGAGGGGTGGCTGAATAAAGATCTCTTTAATGCAAATGATGTTATTTATGCGAACCTAAACAAGTAAATTGTATAGTCTAATCGTACCTCAACGTTACGTTTAATATGTTAAATAACATTATTAGACAATAAGAATAGGCGATATCAGCGATAGAAGAAACTTGTAATGTGATATTGTGTGCTATTAAAATGGGAATGTTTTCTTTTTGTAAAGTATATGCTATACTTGAATGTGGAAATGTACATAATATTTTCAAATAATCTTAATTTTATGCGAAGAAAAATAAAAGAATGTCAAAAACAAAATGAAAATGGAACCAAAAACGACTAACAATAAAAACAAAAATAGACAAGACAAGGCACATTGTATTTTAACGAAATTATTTCTAGGAATTCTTACAATAAGTAGTCTTAGAAACGAGTGGGTGCAAAAAAAAAAGAAATCTTTTTTGAAATCAAGAAAATAAATTAATGATAACATAAATTCCGTTTATTTCGATGATGAAGAAAATAAGAACACTGCACAAAAACATTTTGGATTACTAATTAATAACAAGAATGTTCAGGCACAAACACAACCACAAAAATTATTTCTAGCAACAAAGAAATCAATTCTAATTAATAATTATAAATGTTGCCATTTCATTTGATCCAAACGAAATATAAAATTCCTATAAATATTTATTTATATTATCAAAAAAATAAAAAAAATAATAATAATAATAACAAAGAAAAATTGTTTGCTTTTTAGTTTTAATTCTGACATTTAATTAAGAGAAATTATGCGAACATAAAGTCCAATTTAAATTAATCTAATTGTTTGGAATTTTAAATGACTCAGATATTACTTTAGCTCGAACGATAACATAAAAAGTATATATGCAATATATTAACGCGAAGTAAACATTAAGAGCCATTGCCACTGAGGCATTGCGTAACTTTAAAATGCTTCAAGAAAATAATCATAAAAATAAAAAAAACAAACAACAAGATGAAAGAATAAAAACAGAGCAAAGAAAGAAACAAAAAAAAAAACAAACAAACAGAAAAACAAAGAAAAGCGTGGGAAAATGAATTCAACAAATTTAAATATTTTTAATGAAATTTTTTTTCCACGAATAATACCTAAGTGTCTATTATACTTCTAATGTTTGGCGATAAAGAAAAATATAAGCTTCTCAAGAATATTTTTATTCTAAATATATGTATTATTATTATTATTATTTCTTTTTTTTTTCTTTTTTTATTTGTGTGTGGATATAAGTATTAACTATAGATATCGACTTATATGAAATGAAAATGTATGTACACATTTTTACGATGGTCATGTTTTTGTTATGTCAGGTATTTCATAAGAGAAAGCACGAGACCGGCAGTTATGTTATATTTATATAGAATGTGGATAGAGCTGTGAATGTGAAAATTTGACATCGTAAACAGAAAAAAAAATGAGACCTTTTGTTTGTCCAAATAAATAAACACATTTTTAGTGGCGGACAATTTTTGGTATTGTCTTATTTGTCTTATGAGTAAAGCTTAAAGGTGAAATGTATTATATTATTTTTGTATAACATTTTCGTTTTATAAATCGATTGTTGCTGACAAAATTAGATTTATACGATGAACTTATGACCTCATAAGAACAAATAAAAATAATAACGATTTCCGTCGCTATAATGCCATTGGTTTTCATGTGTATTTCCTTTGTGTATGTGAGAATGGATATATATAATTGTATATATATTTGGATTATATAAATTAACCGTATTAAGAAGTAAAAATTTGTTGAAAAACTTTTTGCTATCGTATTGAAATATAATTTAACGGTTTTAAAATTTCTATTATAGTATGAAAAGACATAAATAAAATGTGTCGGAAACAGTTTTTCAGGCAGACGACAAAATGCTTCTTTTTTTAAATCTAATGTTGAAAGGAAAACAATGTCAATTAAATCATAAAATATTTTAAGAAAAATACAGATAAACAATGAACTGGTAAAACTAAAAAAGGGATTAAAATCAATGACTTTTTCTTTGAATATTTGATTTCATATATTACTTAACATACATTTAGTTGAGAAAATTGGATTACATATATGAAAAACCTTTTATGAAATTTGAAATATGAATTATTTAATGTATGTGTCTTTACCCACGATTCAAGTTGACGGCTACAAAACTAAAAATTTTATGAGCTCAGATAAGAAATTGATTTTGTCGAATAAACAAAAATATATATCCATCGTCGAAATGTTACCTGTGTTCAATGTTTATCTGATATGTGTCACCGCAATGATGAATTTCATCTGAAATCTGTACGACGATTTACCAAAAACGAATAAATATAACATTTTCTTGATGAAGGTAATACATATTATGGATATATGAAATATCATCGCAGCCACTACTTGCCAATTCAAAAATTATCAACATTTTGTGGTCACACATCATGTCACTCAGATGTTTATATTACGTTAAAGTCGTTCAAACATTAAATTTTTGTTAATCGTATATCTATTTGTGTCAATTGGCACTGTATATATTTTTGCCGATGCTAAGATACAAATCGTTTTCTAAGAATTTATTTGTTGTATAAGATCAATCGCCTTCGATTTCAATGTATGATGTCGCTAAGGACTACTATGTTACTGAATGTATACCAATTTCATTGAAAGACAACTCAATTGAAACTTTCTAGAAATTCTATTATATATTTCTGTTTATACACTTATTTTGAAACCGATTGAATAAGTTTAATTTGAATATGAGCAAAACCGCTGTAAATAATTCTAGAGAAGTTCTTATATTAACTTAATAAATTTTTAAAATTCATTTGGCATTGACAAAATCAATTTTATTATAGAAAAAGTTGGTATTGACCTGGAAATTAGGGGTGCCATGAAGAGTTTGGCGGAATTATCTAACAATTAGGTTTTTCTATTCGAATGGTAAAAGCGATTGTGAAAGAAATTATAAAGAAATAATTTTACACCATTTAGTATAATCAGGAGGTATAACGAGGTATATTTTGAACCGTTCATACGATAATTATACCTCATAATAGTATTAACTGTTTATACCAAATTACGGTATGAAAGATATATTATGGTAAGAAAGATCCAAAATATTCCTTGTTGTACTTGGTTATGGAATGAATTGCATGTATATTTTATACGACTGCATGGTATGAAATAATTTTTTTTATCATTTTATTTCCATTAGAGTAACAAATTACATTTAATGAATTTTAATTTCAAATATGTTAATGTGAAGGTGTGTGAAGTTGTGTAAAACTGACAAGCTTAACGTAAAACAATAGCTTGAATAACATAGCTTTATTTACTTTTTTTTTTTTCAAATCGATATAATTTATATTTTAATTGTCTTTTTTTTCGTGTTCGGAAGTCAACTATTATTGAAATCCAAAATTCAGTTGCATTTGAAATATATATGAATGCTAGATTTAAAAAAAAAAAAATCTCTATCTGGCGAATTCATTAGAAAATCATGGAGTTTTTTTCTTTCGAATATTCAATAATAATTTAATTATGTCTGTTGTTAAACAGCTTTGTCAGTTTTTTTATTAGACAAATTTGAAATGAATTAAAATAAAAAAAAATTGTGATTAGTTATTTGAACAATTTATATATTATTCTGTTTAGACAAATAATGTTTAAAAATTTCACTTAGAAGAATTAATGAAGACATTGATATCATTAATTGAGGACATAATGACATCAATGTCTGCAAAACATTTATGTAAATTTAATGAATATAATGACACCATTTGCATATTGTATCATATTTTAGTACCTTATATTGGAAGTGAAAATGTTTTGCACGTTGTTCTACTGAAAATGGTTCGTTTTTCTTCTTTTTTTTTTTATTATAATTGACATCTAAATAAAATTTATCTATAATTAACTTTCAATGAATTATTGTATATTATGTATGTACAACTTGATATAAATTGATTTTAGCAATATTAATTATGTCAAATGTCAATTATATATCAACGCGAACTTTATATATAAATTATTTAAATGTAAAAATAATATTTGAATTTGGTATTTGTTTGCTAGTCTAATAATATATTTTGTTTTAATCATTAAATGATTCAAAAATAGTTTTCTAAAACTTTATTTTAATAATTAAAGCGATGCATAATTTGTATGTCAGTTATTTCTATATTTAAATTTGATTAACCACATCAAAAATGAATTTTTAAGCTATATACAAATCTTAATCGACCACAATGTTCAAAACCACTTTTCAAACAAACATTCAACATTATATTCTATGAGCAATTAATTAACAAATATATGCTGGTTACTGGTTTTGTAATTCTAATCGTACATGATCCTCTATATAGAAGATAAAATATATTTTATAATCACACATATGACATATCCAACTTGAAGTACCTATTCTCTTTTCAATTTACTAAAGTTCATAATTATTTACATTCATTAAAAAAAAAGAAATATATTTATCTTACAAATCTCAATTCTAAAAGTATGATAAGACGATGGCATTACAATTATTTTTAATTGACTATAAAACAAGACCGAAACATCTATGTGTTTGTTAAAAATAGACTGGAAAAACACTTCAATAGATAAACTTAGATAAAACTGAAAAAAAAAAAAGAATTGTGAAAAAAGGACGATATCGTGTAGTCGACCCAATCAACTATTTATTCCAATTATATATAAGCACCGATATTATAGATACGAATTGAAAAATATAATAATAATCTATGAAAAGCAAACCCAACCAAATGTTCAACAAGGCTTCATCTACCAATTCATGCAGGTATCACAAATGGTCATCTCTTTTGAATTTTATTTTTCAATTTATTTGTTAGAAATTTTTTAGACGTCCTTTTTTATTTTCACTAAAGAATATTATTGTGTACTCTCTGTGTGACGTATATTATACTTATAGACCATATCAATAACGATGAAACCTTTAAAACTTGTTAGTTAGAGACGATGCCGTTCTTAAATCCTTATTATGATGAAGAAAAAAAAATAAAAAAAATAAAAATCGAGATATTTTCTTTTCTAGAAATTATAAAGCAAAGCAAAAATAAAAAATAAATAAATAAAATAAAATAAATACGGAAAATGGAAATAAAAGAATTGAAGCGTTCTTCTTTCTTTTTTTCTTTTTTTTTTTTGCTTGCTCTCTTTTTGTTTACCTTTGTCACTCTTGATATAAATTATATTTATTGCATAAAACCTAAAATGGAAAAATGGAAAACGGTTTTTGTTTTTCTTTATAATGTGTGCAGTGATTTAAGACTGTATATATTAACTGAATGGAAATTTAAAAAAAGGAAAATAAAATAAAACTTTGAATTGCTTCATTTTTATTTATAGGTAATGTTCGAAAATGTAAACAAAAGCTTATAATGGAATACATAAAATAATATTGAGAATTGAGGTTTTCCGGACGATTATTTCATAGAAAATATATGGAAAATTTTATATTTTATATGAAATGAGAATAATAAGTAAGCAGTGCTTGCTGACCAATATTAACAAAACTGAACCTATTTCAAAACAAAAAGCTTTTGTTTCCTGAAAGGAAACTATTTAACGAATCTTTAATCTATGTGTGAGTGCTTTTCTTCGTTTTTTTTTCTTATTCTTTTTGATTTTGTGTGTTGTTGGTTAAAGTGCCGGTGTGTTATCGGTTAAATGTTCGTTTCCTTTGTTTGTTTTATTTTTGTTTTGTTTGCCGTCGAAAAATTTTCTATTGATATATTGAAATGAAATACTGAAAATATTTTCTGCCGGAACTATAAACATATATTCTGTTTAGTGAAAAAATAAATAAATAAATAAATAAATAAAAAAGAAACTACTACCAAAAGTATATTTATTAAGATTGACAGAATCTTTGATTTTATTACAAATTCCATTGCTGACCTTATTTTGTCAACCGTAACGGAATGCGAACCTAAATATAAAATTTACTCTTAAATAAATGTATATTGGTAGGAGTATGAACTATCGGGTTGTTAAAGCTTTGTGTCAATCGTTTTTTCGTTTTTCGATTTTTTTTTCCTATCATGTGATTTGATATAAAACGTCAACGAGATGTATTACCAAACTATTTTATTTTCTATTTATGCTTGTTCATTTCCCTCCCAATCGCATTCTGAATTATTTCTTTCTATTTTTTTTTTTTTTATTTTACTCTGCTATTCTACACTCATAGCCATTTTTCCCATTCGTATTCATTCTTGTACTTTTAACTCTTATATAAATACAAAAGAAACATGATTTAACTTTATAAAACTATGGCTTTGTATTCAATTTTCTTTCAATACAGCGGAACAACTATATGCAAACATTCATTTGAAAAAAAAAAACAAATAATAGAAAAAAGAAAAGTTAATTAAAAAAGTTAAATTTCTATTTGAGTGTACTGACTCATGAAATCCCATAGTCGACAGCTTTGTTATTTTGTAGTGTATTACACATTTAAAAAAAAAAAAAAAAATTCTGAGCGACAAATGAAATTTCGTTATTGTAAAAATCTCTAATTATCATTCAACATGTTTATATAATTCACAAAGAACATTAATGGTAATAATACAAATTTCATAATTCCTTTTTTCTACTTAGAATAAATATAGCGTTTAAGTTTTTTGAAGAGCATTAAAATCAAGGGAATGGTCATTAATTATATTTAATGTTTAAGTTGATGAGCATATATACATTGAAGTATTCTGCTCTATCATCGTCCTTAACTAACGGTATCAAAATTTAGCATACATTATGATTGATTAGTTTAAAACTACCTCAAATTGAATGAAAAACACTGATAAGTTTCTTGTGAAATTTTTTATTGGCCAAATAATTTTAAACAATGCAACAAGTTAACCTTTGTCTCTGTTTCAGTGAAAAGATTTTTGATTTTTAAATCATGTAAAAGTTCAATGTGCTGTAATTGTTTAATTAAATAATTTTTTTTTTGTTTTTGGTCAACAGGGCAACAGGTTTAAAGAAAAGCAATTACATTTTTCGGTATATTATTCAGTGGATTACTATGATCAAAATACAACTGACTAAGTCAATATATAAAAGGATTTTATTTAATAAATCTAAAATTCCCAAGATAGTCGTTCAGTTTAATGGAGGGCATACAAATAATAATAATATAAAGGTCTCCGTTTCGACTACATTTTATAATAAGAAAACTTATGTGTCATGAAATCATATTGTGGTGATAATAGAGCGATTTATTTCGCTTATGATAATATTATATTAAATTCGTTTGAGTCACGTACTCACGTACATGTTATTATAATACACCAACACAAAATGCTTTTATTGTATGTATTAAGCATCTAATAATAATATAATAATAGCACTTAAACTACCTTTTTCTGAAAGTTTTATGTGAGTGGCTTTGATTGTAAAAGGCAGAGCGCGTACACTTAAATCTCGCATTTCTATTTATAATTGTTAATAATTTTAATAAAACAAAAAAACAAAAATTATATTTAATTGCTTCATAGCTCCTAATTGAAAGATTACAGTTTAATTATAGACCGAAAGCATTACAAAAAGTTCACTTGAATATTTTGTTATTATAATAATTAGTTTTTCAAAATTAGAGAAAAAATAAAAAAAAAAAAAAAACATAACTTTTTGGTATATTGATGCCTAGCGTAAGTATAATATGTAATAAAGCGACTTTGGTTTTTTTATATTAAATATCGAGTAATAGAATTTTCTTCACAGAAAAGTTATATTAATCATAATCAGCTATGTTAACTCAAAAAATGGGATAAAAAATAAATTGATTGACGTTACGCACACTTTAGCGCTCCACTCAAGTTTTAAATATTCATTCCGTATTCTCTAAATTAACTTATTTAAAAAATATTTAATTTAAAAAAAAATCATTAAGAAATATTATATTGGTGGACAGACGCCGCAGACACACAATATAAATTTTAATTGTACCCTTCACTCGTCTGAACGACTTCTATATTAGAAAGCGATTGATATATATATGCCTCACGAAACACTCTTTACAACTAAACAGATATTTAGAAAATTGGATTTACTTAAGACATATTCGTGCACACTAAATAAAATACCATCGAAAATTTTTGGTAAAGTAACTCTTTAAAATCACCACTCGCATAATAAATTACTTAAGTGGAAAATATCCTTGAAATATATAAAATAATTTTCATTATTCAACATGTTTAATTGCCTAAAGAACTTGAGGTGAGTCATAAAGTATAGCTTACCATTATCTAATTACTAAATCCATTGTAAAGTTAAAAACAAATATTTCAGCTAAATGCAAAATTTTCATTTATATACCAAAAATTTATGCAAGAAAACTTTTCTATTTTCTTATCCCAAAAGTCTTGTAAATAAATTTTTTGAAAATAGAATTAAAATATAAAGAACACATAAATTCATTTAAATCAATTAAACATTTAAATTGAAATACAAATAAAACTTAATTGTATTATTCCCTCTTATCTCTCATTTATTTATTTAAATTGAGATCATCTAACCATAAAAGATTAAAAATGTTGTCAAACTATTAAAATTAAATTAAAATCTATGTTGGCACATTTTATTATTTTGCCGCTATTCAAGCACCTTTTATTTTATTTCTATACCATTTTTCTGGAAATTTTCTGCATATATAAGAAAAGTGTTGGAACACTGAATGGGTAAAAAGTTCAAATAATAATATAAGATATATAACAAAAATTGTACATAATAACGTTTTATTCCCTGACGAACTCTAAAAGTTTTACGTGAAACTTGTAAAATACGCTCGCTCATTTCAATTAAATTTGGTCTAATTATTTGAAGTTGGAAATTAAACTTTCTTTTGTAAAGTAAAGAGAATTGAGTGCAGTAGACTAAATTTTGCGAAGGTTATATAATTATAATAAACTCGTAATAGTCTAATGTATTATACTTATTGTAGACAGGGAATTAAAATGAACATTTACTAGTGATAATTAATTATACTCATTTTCGGTAGGTACATGTTTTCAGTGTTTTGCTGTCTGTTTGATTTTTAACAAACTGTATTTTCAAAAAGTTTTAAAAACTTTTTACCAACAGCTTTTACTTATTTTCTTAATAAGAAACAAAACAACATGAATTTGTAGTATTTTAACTATAATTATTTTTAAATAGAAATGGTTTGGTACTCACTGTTCAAAAACAAATCCTATAATTTAATTAAATATTGAGATTGGTTTCCTTCCTTCTATTTTTAAACAAGTCTTAAAGAATCAACTAAAAAAATATTATCCTTTTATAGATTTCCAGTATCTAATGCAATATAATATGCAATAGGAATATTTACATATAACCACTGAACATTTCACTGTTTAAAATTTAAAAATCTTTTATTTCTTACGAGCGATAGAGTACTTTATGGCTAACACATAAAACACTATCATTACAACATCACTGTAAATCACACAAATTATAGCTTTTTATATTACAATTTTTACGATAAATCGTAAAATCTATGTTATTATTATTATTATTTTTTTACCTCTTTTTTTTTTTCAAAACTATAAGCCAATATGTTTCCGATGTATATTTGAATTAGTACAACGTGAGCACAACACACAATATGAAATAATTATTTTAGTGATGATAGAGCTCCTTAAATCAAATAACCCGCTTTACGCAACGGCCGATAAACGACTGTCGAGACGAGTATTGCGTTTGAATTGAACTCAGTCAAAGTTCATTTCAATTCTCCTTTTAAAAAATACTGAGGCCTCTATTCGACTGTGACGATATTCGATAACGACAATCCATCTACTATGCACACCAAAAACCATATCACATTTCTATGGAGGTACTGAAATCTATCTGAAACCGAACCGATGGAGTATAGCGAACGTTTTTTGTTGATCCTTTTTCACGTGTATTTAGATGGTATATCATATTGTTCGTTAACAAATAACAGTATGTTCTGTATTTGCTCGTGTTTAATCTGTTGATACGTTTCTGTTTCTCAAAAAGAGAGGGTAATATACACTCATACAAGCACAGGCTTGATAAAGAATGAGAAGAGAAAATATATGTATATGAGAAATCTGTGTGCACATAAGTACGCAATTTTATAAAACTCAACAAGTCTACGACAACAGGTCTTGGGAAACGTTCACAAACAACGTCACACCGAAATTTATGAATTCTAGCACCCCCCACAAAAATAGTTTTCATGCTTTGTCACAATTTCATTATACCTCCCCGCTATGAGCATCAGCAGGGATGGGTAGATTTGATCTTTTCAAGCAAAATTCAAAAATATTTACCTTTTTACCAACAATTTTTTAGGATGAAACCTTTATTAAAGTAATTCCAGTTGTGAATTTTATTAATTTTGATAGCATAAATCAATTCTTTGAGGGTGAAATAGCGTACAATGCAGAACATTTGTTAGAAGTTGGTGCTCTAAGTTACACAACTACAAATTCAAGCTTTCACATAATATTATATAATGCTAAATAATAAAATAAATAAATAAAATAAGTACTCATATTCAAGCGATCTGTTTGCAGACATCTCAAGGGTCTAGTCCACATAAGAATGAAAAGTATTAATCTTAAACTGAAACTGAAAATTCGTTTGAAAGAGAAGAACGCCGTAAGACATAATTGACCTCTTCGCTCTTAGACGAATTTTCAGTTTCAGTTTAAGATTAATACTTTTCATTCTTATGTGGACTAGGCCCGTCAACCAAAAAAAATCCACATACTGTCGTTGAAAAAAGCAGCAAGCTTTGTAGATTAGAAGCTGTAATTAATTTAAAAAATAAGTATTTTTTACTTAAAAACTTTTCACATCTATTTTATTTCAGTTATTTAATCATTAACAATCAAAATTATTTAAACAAAGCTCTATTTTGCCACCTTTAATAATTTTTATAAGCAATTTTAAACTTACCATATTTTTGGATACCTTTGTTTACGTTTTTTTTTATTCAAAATGAGCAATTTTGCAGCGCCATCTAACTATCGATCAAACATGTGAATGTAATAAAGTTGGCCTCTTAGAGCTTTTCATTGGAATAAAAATAATCCGGTCACCAGAAATATATAAATGGTCACCAGAAATATGTAAATGGTCACCAGAATTTATAT
>JAABKK020007692.1:0-58967 GCA_011634745.2 Catotricha subobsoleta
ACTATTTATTTGACACGACATTCTACGTCAATTTTTTCACGACATTATACATTCTACATTCGACGGGAGCATCTCTGGTCGTGACACAATAAATATGATTTTCCTTTGCGTGCATCGCATAGAAACTGTGTAAGTGCGAAAAGGACAAATATATATAATATATATGCTAGGTCACGATTTGGCGGTTGAGTAAGCGTAGATGTTAACGTGAACGTAAAACATTAAAAGAAAAAAAAAATTCGACGTTAAATAAGCATAGTCTGACCCATAGGGTCGCTTTAAATATAACTAACGTAATTTACAAAGATTTTATGGTCAAACTTCGCTTATTCTCCTCGAATTATAATTTCGTTTTTCATGAAATTTGACACTTCTACGTGCCATGTTAACGTCTATACCCACTTACGGTTTATGCTATTTGCCCTAACTGCCCAGGTTGATTTTAATGTTAGTGTTCAGTTCATAAGACATTTTTATTTTGTTCACTAGAATTATTGTTTTCAAACAGATAATGAAAAAAAAAAAGAAAATAAAAAATCTGAAAGTATATTTTTTTTTCTACAATTTTATCATTGTTACGTAAAATAAAAACGCCCCGTCTATTTGGTCATTTATGTTTTCATATACTTTTAACTTATACCTACATTGATATTTAATAATAATGAAAAATAAAAATAATTAATTTATAAAAATCAAACATATGATAGATCTGAGCTGAAGTGGGCAGATGTTTTGGTTTTTTTTTTGTATTTCATTGAATTCAATGCGGTGTTTCATTACATTTAGGTAAAAAAAAAAAATATTATCTGGACACATAAAGCAAAATGTTGGAACGTACTTGTTATAAATGAGATTGAGAACATATGGTAATTTTCAATTTTTTTTTCTTTATATCAAATATCAAAGTGAAAATAATATGCATGGTCAATTTTATAATTTCAATTTTAAAGTAAAAAGAAAAAAAAAACATAAATAATAATCGCAAGTTATGTCTAATAACAATCTATTTATCTATCGCTTTTTGTGTAAAAGTAAGTAAGTCATGACCGCATAGAAACCGAAACTAAGAACCGCTATTATTGATGTTAACATGAGCATATATATACAAGTAATTTGTATGTTGCGGCGTCGCACATTAACCCAAATGTGTAGTTACAAAATTGTAATCAATTCGGTTTTGGTCGAATAATGCAATCATTGAGATAGTTCTTATTCCAACGAGCGTCTTGTAAGTGTCTCCATATGTGAGCCAAATCAAAATTTTGTTATTAATTTTTAAATTAAATTTCAAGATAATCCAGGGATTTAAAATTGTATATTAGCTAAAATTCTAAAAATCTCATTCCGTACTATAAAAGATTAAAATTCCGGTAATAAATCGAAATTTCAATAATTATTTAAATTAGGCTGAACGTGTTACGGCTAAGATCGAAGATAATTCGTAAAATATTAATCGAATCATTTTCACTCTTCTTTCGTTTATAAGATGTTTCTTTTTAACCGTTGTTGTATTAAACGCATAAACTGAAATTTCTCATGTCTAATGAAAGAGATTGACAAACAAATTCTTTAGCTCCAAATGTTAAGTCTTGTCTTATATTCTTGGTGCATAAAAATTATCCGAACAATTAGTTTATGAAATATCATCGATTTGGCATAGAAAGTTCAATCTGTATAAGCTAATGCGTAATTAGATCCGTTAATTCCATAAAACTCATTTCATGTTTGAAAATAAAACTATTAGGTATTACGATTTTAAAGCGGTATGCGTTTTTTCTCATGGAAAAGTTGTTTTCAGCAGTTAAAATATATAGAAACTGACATTTTTCCATGGCCTCAGCATATTTAATGTTTTATTTTTTAACATTCAGATCAGAAATTAGAGATGTACATCAATCAATCCAATTAGTTTCTCTGCGATATTCGTATAGTAAGTATTATGTCCCTAAAATAAAAATAATATGACCTTATTCAAAATATATAGGTTTTGGTTTCAATCCGATTACTAAATCCAGAGAAAATTGGGAAATAATGTTTTTTTTTGGGAGAGGTTGGATCACATATTTGAGGCTACCGGCAAAAATTTTGGCGACAGCATTTTTTTTCCACACAATTATATCGACACATCAATTTTCAGTTTAGAAGTAGCAATCGAAGTTGTATAAATAGTTTTTAGCAAAGTTTTCATCTCATAATAAATATAACACAAAGTTTATTATTTGCATCGTTTCTATAAACAATGAAAAAAAGAGTGTCGATAAAATTAATGTTTCGCCAAAATTTTTGTCGACCAATTTGTCGCGGTCACCCATATTTGAATCTAACGAACCAAACACCATTACTAGATCTACTGTAAAACCTATATGTCATGGGACAACTATCTCGAGTCTAGCAAAGAATCATTCACCCATACCTATCACTAAATCTTGAGAAAAACTAGGCCTTCTTATCTTATGATTTTTCAGCTTACAAAAGACAATATTTTCACAAAAATAAACTAGGAGAAAATACGCGCTGTATTTTCAAAAACATGAAATCTCTGCTAAAAATCCACTCTATAAATTACACTGTAAAATTAGTAGGTTATCATAGGGGATCGTCCATAAAGGACGTCCGCAAAAATTATGCATTTTTCGGGTCCTCTCGTCCGATTTTTTCGTCCTATTCCAAAAAGAAATAAGTCGTCGTTGATGTGGCATTAAGTCCTATCTGCAAATGTCACAAAAAGCATTACGTGCTATCTGGAATGATGTGTAAATCAATGTTTTTTCAATGTTTTTTTATAGTATGAATTTTTAAACAAGGAAATAAATGTAACCAACTATAATTTTTTATTTTTTTAAATATTCACTTAATTGAACCTTTGAATGCCTGGCTTGTTTTTAAACAAATATTTGGCCCAGTATAATACAAAAAATCAACAATAAAGAATTTGATTATTGGTCTAAAGTTCAGCCAACGATTTGTCTACAATATATTTCACTTTATTACAAAAATACCAACGAAAATTTATTTACTTTAAAAAAAAAAAAAAAAAAAATTATTGCAATTGCAAAATCATCAAAAACTATAACCAACAATTATTTGGTACCTAGTGCACACAAACTATGGGAAAAAAAATTGAATGTAATATTTGATGTACATTGAAAAGGCTATTCTAATAAAACCTAACATCCAGAAAAACTACATATTTTCAACACAATAAAACGTAATTATAAAAATATATATATAAAAATAAATAAATAAAAACACATATAAGTGAAGCATCATTATAGTGTTATTAACCTTGGGATCAATAAAACCTAAAGAAAAAAAAAAGTTATATTAACTTGACCGATATAAAATAAATCGATATTAATACAATATATTATATTTATATTGTTGTAATTTTTTTTTTGCTTTTATAAACTTTTGGGTAAAATTTTAAATGTAAATATCTATAATGAAGCAAATTAACAACATAAATTACATATAATTGTATGTATAGCTAAAATAGACTTATACTTACTAACGTTATAGTCGTTACCAATGTGCGAATGAAAATAAATTTAAAAAAAATTATTAATAAAATTATGAACGGACAATTTTGTATGATGATGAGATTGTAGGCACTTACTTCCATTCCAATACACCAATAAGATGTTAATTGTGAATGTAAAAAAAAAACGCGGAAACGTGAATATGAAATTTAGAACACAATAAAACACATATATTACTTTATTTGTGTATTTAGGGTGATTCGTTTTCCAAAAAGTTTCGATTTTTCTAGCTCCAAAAGCATTTGGACCCATTCCACACGTTTTGGGTAACGTAAGCTACGATTTTTTTGTTATTCTTCTTTTAAAAACGTATGGCGTAGTTACATATTTTGGTCAAGTCCTTAGATCTTGAGAACGGGTTCAATTCAAAGTAGAAAACTGGTCGAAAATCAATGATTTTTTCAAAAATTTATCTTTTTCACAATTTTTTAAGCCTCATAACTTTTTAATGGGTTTACAAAACTTTAATATATTTTTTTTATTGTTATTCTCAGGAATAAAATTGTGAAACTTTGGCGGTAAATCTTCTAAATTTTGAGATAAATATTCGGAGCTACTATTATTTTTTCAATTTTTTTGTTAAAATAGACTTTTTAGGTTCAATCACATCTGAAAGTGCTTTTGCAGCTAGCAAAATCGAAACTTTTGGAACACAATAAACGAACCACCCTAACATACGAGTATATATTTATTCATATTTTCATATACAACACTAAAATAATACAAGTGGACAATATAAGTTTTCTTAAGATTAGATTATTTTCTGATTCATAGATTTTCTATTGATATTTCGAATAAATGCTTATTTCAGTTTGATCAAATGCTTTCATTCAATATTAACGTTGCCTACAATTTATTATTACCTAACACATTATCAAATCGAATAAGAACAAATCGATAATAAACACTTCTTCTTAACTATTAACCATATCGCTGATTAAACAGAATATCGTAATAAATTTTGTGTGAAACGTATGCTGAATCTCAGACACAATCAACATATATTTTGATAGTGAAAATGTACTGAGATTCTTAATCGAATTGGAAGCAGAGAGGCGAACCTTCTCCATTTTTAAGGGTTCGGTTCTTGAAATGTGAAAAGCAGGGTTCGGTTCTTTAGGCTCGGTTCTGAAAATGAAATTATAGGGTTGATTTTCAGGATTCGGTTCTCAAATTGAAAACCTTAGAATTAGGTTTTAAAAATGATAAAGGGAAAATTCTGTTCATTGGATTTGCTTGTATGTATATCAAAATGTGTTCGATCTCTTTCCTGCTGAAAAAATTGGTACACAAAACACAACAGATTCAAACTATAATGTACACATTTGATGTGTTTGGCAGTATATGTTTATGTTGTAATGTAAAACACTATAACACGTAATAACAATAAAAAGGTTTAAATTAAAGTGAGCCGCAAATATAGCAAACGGGCAGCTAATATAAAGAGTGGACAAGCTACAAGTGTTTCTTTTTTTTCACCAAAATAACTAAAATTTACACTACTATATAGTGTTTATATAGTATTTTAATTCATTTCTAGAAATTATTGCATAGTTAATTTAATGAAATAAATAAGTTTAATAAAAGGCGCTAAATTTTATTAAATATTTTTTTAAAAAAGGTTCGCTTCCAAAGCGGAAAAAGTGGAATTGTTGGGGTTCGGTTCGGTTCGGTTCGGTTCGGTTCGGTTCGGTTCGGTTCGGTTCGCGTTTCTGATTGAAAGAGAAGACAAGAAAAAAAGTATTTGAAGTAAAATTCACTTTTAATACAGAAATAACGTTTTAGCCGCATCAAGGTAAATGAATGAAATAGACAAAGCTACAGATTTTTATCTAAACCATCCGTTTCCACCGAACAAATCTTGCCCATATGATATATACAAATTTAAAAATATAAACGAAAAGTGAGACCTTGTTACATATTTCACTGTAAAAATTTAATTATCGTGATTTTCCCATAATGTAATCAATATCTAATTGTAATAATATATAGTTTTCGTTAAAGGCATTTAAAATTTATTTGAATTTTACCGATTTTCAGTTCATTTAATCTCATAAATAAATGTATATACACTTACACACCACATTGATTAAATAACTTATTACCCGTACCCGTTATCTATTTTTAATTAATATTTTTACTTTCATTGCAAATGCAAGTTTTGTAGTGTCGAGATTGGTAAATTATACATTATAGTGAAAACTGAAAATCAACGTAAACGAAGTGAAACTAAATGGAAAATTTGTTACAATATCCATTTAATATTTTCTTTTACTTTTTTTTTTTGTTTACATACATTTTGTTTCTTTAACTATATTCAATGATGGATTTATAAGCTTTATAGATGCGCATTTATATAAATTACAAAGTACTGATTTGTTTTTTTTTTCTGCATGAAGTAATATTTATATATAGTTTTGCAAAATAATAAAACTTTATTTAAATGGAATGAAACGAAACATTTTAATGTTAACAAATAAATTACAAATTAAAAATACGGCATACACACAATTGATGAGATGGCGTTACAAATACATAATAAAAAATATAAAAATATTATATCTTCAATTGTAGCGAGATTAAAAATAAGATTGCAATTTGGTTTATTTTTTGTAAGTGTTGTCGAAATATTTTTACTATTATTTTTTATTTCTTTCTAAATTATATGCAATTATGACATATAATTTATCTACCGATGGTAATTAGAAGAAAATCGTTGCCATTGATGTAAGATCTCCATTAATTAGTTATAATGCATTTTAATATTAGTTGTTATAGTGCAAAACTTCTTAATTTTATAGTAGTTTCTTTTTGTCCACCGTTATATACAATGTATTCCCTGAAAGCAGGGACGTGCGACGTGCATGTCAATAATTCAATATTGTTTACGCGTCGGCAATGCTGTTGATACAAAAAATATCTGTCAAATACATACTTTGAAATTCTCTACCTAAAATTAATATCAAAGCAACACAATTTTTTTTTCTTACAATTCCATTGTAATTTTTGACGCCAGAAAGTTTTATAGTACCTATGTTAGAAAAAACAAAGAGCAAACGGCTAAAATTTAAAAAAAAATCGACCTACAATGCAAATTCGCGTAGTTATGGTTGACCGTATCTCGCAAAAATTGAAATTTCAAATTATGACTGACTGTTGACATTTTTGACATTGTTGCAGGGATGGATGTCGGACACGTCAACTATTATTGTCGACATTTACGTGTCAACAAGGATGTGTCGACAATGCATTTTCGCATCGACATTTTTAACAATCAGTCATAATTTAAAATTTCAATTATTGCCAGTTAAGGTCATGGCATAACTACGCGAATTTACATTGCAAGTCGTTTTTTTTTAAATTGTTAGCAGTTTCTATTTCGTTTTTTTTTGTCAACAATTACAATTGATGACATCGAATTGTCGACACGCACATCCCTACATTGGAAGTTTCATAAATCCTTTTAAAAGCTATAGAACTTAGAAGATGAAAAAACACAAACACTCAGATTCTCAAGTTCAACTGGATTTGCGCGGTGGCTAAAATTTAAAAAATTCGGACCAAAACATTATAAACAGACGTTTTAGGTCCAGTCACAGCTAAAAATGCTTCTGGAGCTAGAGAAATCCAAACATTTGGAACTCACATAAAAAAAACGAATATATGTTATTTATCTTAAGATTCTCAACAACCCATTTTTGAAAGCTCAATAAACCAAAAAATATAGTAAATATTTTAAACTTGAATCTTTTTTTTTTAAATATAATGTGAGAACTGAGAGCGCAAATGTTACATAATATAATAGTACACTGCATATTTATGTACTTAGCTCAGAAAATAGTTAACACTGCAAAAACAAATTCGTATCAACTTATTCGGTAAGCAAAATATAGGAACGACATATGATTTGTTTACTACACTGCACAAGTACAAATAGAAAAGCATTGAAACAATGTACTTATTGTAATTGTTTGCATAGTTTAATTTTGTGTATACGTACATATTTTAAATGTTTAACATGCTACGTGTAAACATTTATGGGCACGCTAGCATTTTATGAAATAATTCAAAAATTTCCTTTTTCTTTTGTTGTTGTTGTTGTTGTTTAAATACCTGATGTATATTGTTGTTTATAGATACATGCAATTGTCTGTCTGTCTACATTTTCTGCGTCATTTAAAATTTATCCGTCCGTCAGTAAATAATAGCAAAAAAAAATTTATCGATTGTTTCAATCATTTTTTTTTAAAATTAAATTAAATTAATGGATTCACGCGGGGAATGGATAATTGAGTGTAGTGGAAAGAAGGTGTATCGTGTGTATGAAATAAAATTTACTTTAATTGTATAATTTCATAGATTTCGGAATATGATTGTGTGACAAAATTTTTACATTATTTTGTGCGTCCCAAAACTGTTATGAGAGTAATTATTGTGGCGAGTCATTCATATATAGTAATTTTCATTTACCTGGTACCGATAAGTTACTGTTTTTTCACATAAGCTAAATTTTCTAGCTAATTATTTTCTACAAATTCCTATAATATATATAATTCTTTAATGGACTACTGATCATTTTTTTTTTTCATTTAATAGCGTGTGCCTTTACAACGAACGTCATTCATATGAGCGCGAACGACGAATAATGTTTCGAACCCATCATACACACTTTTATATATATAGAAAAAAAAAAGTATTTAATTAAATGAAAATGTAATTAGAAAGAAAAGTAAAAGCACCTACGAACATTTATATATAACTTAATTCATATATAATTTTTCGATTTGGAATTCGTGTCTACTGTGTCTCTACTAAAAAATTAAATATGAATTCATAAAGCTATATATGAACAAAAATATATAAGCAAAAGGTGTGTCAAAAGCAATACCATACAACTTATTATATCTCTACATATAATAGAAACAGAAAATTATTTTCATTATTTGGTTTTGGAAGTCTTCTGAACATTTTTAGTTTTTCTTAACAAATAGGTACTTATACGCTTTGATGTTGTTTTCTTTACATTTCTTTTTTTTGGTATTAACCATAATACATAATAATAATAAGTGATTTAAATTCAGCGACTGTTTAAGAATCAATCTCGTCGTGCATAAAATATAAGCAACCGCATGGAGTTTGGCATAAATAGACAATTTTGAGAATTCATTGTATGAGAAAGGTGGGAGTCAATGTGTATATGGATGGTGAAACTGAATAGAACAAATGCGTTTTTTTTTTTTTTATTTTGGTTGATAATTTTTCTTCTTTTTCATTCTTTTTCAGTTTAAATTAAACCCTAATTATTTTTTGTTTTTTTTAATTAATTCAATTCATTCATGTGAGTTTTATGGTAATTCTTATCGAAACAACTAACTCACTGAGTTTAAACTGCCGATTTTGGTGATTTAAACTGAGTTTATCATTTTTTATGTATGCGAACTGTCAAGTTAAAATTCTTTAAGTTTTAAACTTAGTTTAAACCATGATTATTAATAAAATGGCCATTATTGTCAAGTGCTGTAGGACAAACAAACACATTTTAGATTGAGCATCTCGGAATTTTGTTCCAAAAATGAAAAAAAAACTGTTTAAGCCGACTCATTTTTAATACTTTTGATGTTTTCCAGTTCAAGACACTGTAGTACAAATAAAGAACACTTCGAAAATGTTCGCACTACATCGCCTTTATGCCTGAAAACATCGAGAGTATTAAAAATAAGTCGGCTTAAGCAGTTAAGCTGATACGTCAGAACGTTGACATGTCAAGAGTTCAGAAAAATGTATAGAATAATATAAAGAAAGAAGAAAAAACGGCTAAACATTTTAAAAAGGCGAACTGCAATGCAAATTTACGTAGTTAATAGTTTTTTGTTTGACCTTAACTCGCAAAAATTGGAATTTTAAATTATGGCTGATTTTTGTCATTGTTGATATTATCGATGCACAAACGAATTGTCGACATTTTTGTTGTACGTTGTCGACACAAAAATGTCGACAATAGTAATTGACGCGTCGGAATCCATCCCTGGTCCTACAGCACTTGACATTAAGTAATAAAACTGTCAAACTGGGAAATAGCCCATAAATAAATTTCGTCCCATTTACAGTAAGTATATTCGAAACTAATAATATATTTTCTTTGATTTCAATTTCAATACTTTTCTTTTATTATTGAAAATGAAAAACTGTAAATTTCATAAATAACGGAAGTCATATTTTCATGAAATTTTACAAATGACTAGTTATTTTTTTTATAATAATAATTTTCTTCGATATTTATGTCTATAATATTATTTAATAGTAATTAGTTTGTTTTGTTTTCCTCTACTCAAATGTAAGTGTACGAAAGTTGCATTTTTTTTTTTAAATTCAGTAAATAATTGACGAGCAAAATAAGTAGTCATCGTTTAATATATAATATTATGTGCATCGCGTAATAAATTTGCTGATTTGTGCAAAATTGATTAGTGATTTTTTTTCGAAATTCAATTTCTGACTAATTAATTAGGGATTAATGAACATTGGCGTTGACGTCTCTATTATTAATGTGTACAAGATTTTAATTTCGGCATTTGTAATAATTACAATTGTTGTGATTATTGTGATATTCATAATTGTTGAATTCAATGGTAAATAATGAAAAAAAGAATTATTAATATTTTTTTCTTTGTTACCATTGCAAAATAAAATACGTTTATTTCATATTTTTATTTGAAGTGCTTTTGTTCGAAGAACTTAATAGAATATCAACGAATGAAAAAAAGAAATAAATATTGGATGGACTAATCTAAAAAAAAAAAAGAAGCAAGCTGTGGCCCGTTTAATAAAACTTACAATTCGTACAATTCCGCAATTTTTTCTTACAATATCTACAATTTTCTGTTTAATAAAACTAAACCTTACAATTTACAATTTATAATTATCGCATCGCGATGATTTTAAATTTGAATATATTCTGAATTTTTCCAATATAATAACATAATATGATATAAATAATTATATAAGCACTACTTTCAAAATGTTTGCATACGATTTTTTATTGAGTTTTTTTTTATTGTAATACAGTGTTATCATAACATACATATTATAATTATTCTTATAAATTTACATTAAATGAGAAATCACTTAACTCCATCATATCGCCAAAAATAATTCTTTTCTTAAACACCCTTCGAAAAATAATTACTTCAAAATTACCCCCTTCATTTCTCAACGAACTAAGAAGGTTTGTTTTGTCGTAAGTATTTGTATATGAACGACATATGAGACTTTTAGATGAGTGTTTATCGATTCCAGATCAATACATAACAACTTATATTACCGCCTCTTAGTCTGAACAGAAAAATGTATCGATTATTCGTCCCGTAAATGATGCAGACAGACTAAGACATAGAATCTCTTCTATAATGCTTCATACTCAAGACATAAGTAGAGGCACCTTCGTGTATAAGTAGAGTGAACAGTCTGCGGCCTGAAATATCGTCCCGTGCAGGTCTCTGATAACACCCGACCAATCCTGAGATCCCGATAAAAAGTGGTAAAAAAAAAATCCCAAACCAATACTTGATTTTTTTCAAAAAATCAGTCGAATTTCTCAAAAGCGATATAAATAATGATTAAATCTGTGCGCATTTATCTAAATTCTTTAATTTTTTTTTTAATCGTCTATTCTTTTTAGTTCGGTATAAGTTCTTGCGATCAGTGAACTTTATCTTATTATTGTAAGATCAAAATTTCACAAAATCTAAATTAACAATCAAATTTATAAAATTGTATGTGTGTAAATATGAAAATACGGAAAAAATAAAAAAAAAACATTTCCATTTGTTGTTTACTGCATTTGTTTCGGTTTAAATTTTTACCATCACTTTTATATTAAAAAGTAAACGGAAAACACCATCAAATTTTATATTTAATGAGTCGAGAGTAAAAAAAAAAACTTCATCAATTTAAATAAAATTATTCTGCAAAAATGTTCTCTAGCATTTTTAATTTTAACTGGTAACTGTACTTTAAATGCCACAACGCACAACCCAAATAGTAAATAATGTTAAACAGAAAAAAAATAAACGAAAAAATGACTAAATTTCATTTAATTTTTTTATTTATTTCTTAATAAATGTGAAATAATTTTAATAATGATAATAATAATAATAATAATGATAATCAAAATGCATACCAACATGTTCTCAAATAAATAAATACATCGCAGCGCACATTTTTTTTAAAGAAAATGTTTATTATTGTAAATAACAACAAAACATATACATAAAAAGCCATTGGAAATGGCTACAAGAAAGAAAAAAAAAACTTTCTCCCCGCATTTTTTTGAAAAGATTTATAACTACAGCAATTTCATTTTTATTTACTTTATTACCAATATTTTTTTCTTTCTTGCTCTTTAAATGAATATGTACTTACTTATTTTTAGATAGAAAGAAAAGAAAAAAAATCTTGCCTCTTTGTAGGTTACAGAAGCTGCCGGTACCATTACAGGGCCGTACCTATTAAGAGGCTTGTAAGGCCTCAGCCAGCTCTAAAATTATTTAGAGCCACCAACTCTGGGAATAGCAAAAATATAGAACATTTTTCAAGTTTACCAAAATACGATTTGCATACAGCGCCGGTTTTCTTCGCGGTTTCTGTGTTTAAATAGTAACTTTCATATATTGTCGTTGATCTAGCATGAGGTCTTTCTGGCGACCATAAGCAATTTGAACCACGTATCTATAATATATTATGTATATATTAAATATTCGAGGCTTATAGTCAGCTGTGTGCGATTTTGCGCTGGGTTACGGCCCTGGATATCAAATATCGCGCAGTGCATAGCATTTGATTTGCTTACTATTATTGTATTAATCAACAATTTTTTTTTGCAAATTTTTTGTAATTACATTTTTTTTTTTTTTTTTGCAAAAGACGATTGCTTCGCATGTAATAAATCTGTTTTATTATTTTATTTTTTTTTAATATACCAGAAAAATAAATTAGAAATTAAAATCAAGCTAATGAACCGCCGTACATAAATTTTAACTTTATTTGTTGTGTTTTTCTTCATTATTTCTGGTAATTTTGTTACCATTTTTTAATATCAAAATAATAATAACATTAAACGCAATTAAATAATAAAACAGTCAGTTTTTTTTTTTTATTGTAAATTGAAATGCGAAAAATTTCTTATTAACCAAACCCATTTAAATAAATAGAAATGTATTTTTTTTTGCTTGGACTGTTTTTTTTATAATCGCATTTAATCAGAAGATCATTGTTTTATAAATCATATTTATTATGGTTTGTCAGCATTTTTTCTTTTCATTGTGCGAATACAGAATTTGTTGTTAAATCAGAAAAATTCATAGCCGTGTTTAAAGACTTTAAATTTATGATCGACTCGCCATTTGTCATTGTCCGTAAATGTGGACATGTGTGTGTGTATGTTTGTGTGTGTGTATATATTGAATTTAAATAAAATAGCACAGGTATATTTTATTTATAAATACACATCTTTTACAATTCTATATAACGTTGTGATTTTCAACAATTAACATTTCATATAACACAAAAGGCAGACAAAATATTTATAACCTTTTAAGTACTTTATTTGCATTTGTATTTTATTAATGTTATTGAATGCTGTGATGTGATGTGGTTGGTATAGCTGTGTTTTCTTTTTTCTTTTTATATATAAAAAAAATAAAATATTAAACACTATAAAACTTTATAAGCATTGACTGTGTTTGAATTTTATTTAAATAAGTTCTTATACGATATAATCAAAAACATCGCGTACGTAGTAATTTGTTGCGAGTATAGTCGTATATCGTACGTGAGTTAAACTAGGGGTGTATGATCATCGATTACATCGATTTGGGTCGCCAAGATTTTGAAAGATGAACATTATGTCCAGACTTTGGCGGAAATCAGTTTTTTTTTCTCAGCGACGTTTCTCAGTTTTTCTCAGCGAATATATGTGTTGGTTGATAGTTAATCATATTTCTTGTTTAATAATTACGTATTGTACCAATTAGTTGGCGGCTTTTCTTATCTAGCGATTTTATAAATAAATAAATAAATAAGTTTGCTGGCTGGCTTTGTTTCAGCACCAAAGTGAATAGGGATGTGCGTGCCGACAATTCGATGAATTATTGACACATCAGAATGTTGACATGTGAACAATCCAGAAAAATTTGTAGACTAATGTAAAAAAAAGAAGAAAAAATGGCTAAAAATTTAAAACCTGCAGTGCAAATTTGCGTAGTTATGCTTGACCTTAACTCGCAAAAATTGAAATTTTAAATTATGGCTGATTGTGAAAAAAATACCGTACCTTGATTTGCGCAATGAGAAAATTATCGTATCTCGATTTCGAAATACAGCACGAGTTTTTCCGCGTTTTTTTTTTAAATGATTAACGAAAAAAAATAAAAAAAGGTCAACAGATTTTTTTCGCAAATTTTACCCTATGTAAATTTTTCAAAATTGCCCCCCTCCAAACCAAAACAAAAGCGAATGCTTGTATGCTTGTATCCCTTTATTGTCGATTTAAGAAATTTTTAATTGTTAAAGTTGAGATCGACTGATGTGACATCTACTCTTAACATTAAATTTTCGATTATTACCTTAGCTTAACGTGCCGTGCCAAGCCTATTTTATCTGATTTTTGTATTCTCACGTATTTTACTTTGATATACAATTCGTGTTGTTATGTGTATACTGTATACGTGTATATCTATCTATCTGTGTGTACGCCTAGTTATTTGAATACTTTTTTTTTTAAATACTTTTTTTTTTTTAAATATATGGTTGACAAAGAAACAATATATTGTATAAGTCAATTTCATATAATGCATGTCTAATTGCTGAAAGCAAAATGTTTTGTCAATCGAAAATAAGTAATATGTTGATTTGATATGAATGTACTTCTAATATCCAAATAAATCACAGTTTTAGTTTATGGCACCAGACCGAGAAGTATCTCGATTGCATTGCATAAATGTATTTTCTAAAATTTCTAAAAAGTATTATCTTATGCTAATTTGGAAGCAGAGCCGGGCGGGTCGACCGAAAAACTGAAAAAATTTGTTCGGTCATTACCAGACTGACACGGCTGGGAACCAAATTATAAGAGTGTTGGCTTTGGAATGTTCAGAAGGGGTGTAGAGCTATTCAAGAGCAACAAGTTTACTGAATATGCCACGACAGTAGATCATATAATTCTGAAATTATAGTTAATAATTTAAAAAAAAAACACGTACTTTTTCAACGCAATATATATTGCAATGCTAGCATTATTAAATATTAGAATAGAATGATTACTTTACATTCAGTAGTTTTTAGATTATTCGTTTATTTTCATTGAAATCGTAGTAGCGCCACTCCTGCTGTTTGGAAAACAAAGCATGACATCCATTTATTAGGCGCCTTCGATTAATAACCCAAGATAAGTTATCTTTTTGGGTAGAATTAAATTAAGTTATCAAAATCAAACCAAATCAACGACTTTCATCCAAATATATGAATTTTAACTCGTCGAAAGTCATTCAAACTTATCTTGGATTAATCGGACGCGCCTATTTATTTTGTATGCGTTTTCCAAACAGTGCAACATTCGGAAAATAGCGGAGAAAACGAAAACGAATCGTTCTATTAAGCATGCACACAAAAATTTAGCAAAGGTAGGCGTTGGTCACTCTATCGTAAGATCATCGAAACCGTTATTCTATTCAGTATTATAATTGTTCTTTAATTCTTTACGTCTTCTGCATATAATCTGGAAATAATTAAAAATTTATCATTTCATTATTGATAATTTTAAATTTGCTTTCTGTTAGTCAAACAACTTTTGAAATTTAGTTTCATATGCAGAAAATAGTGATCAAATATTGATATAACAAATATTTATACTATTTTTATAAGTGATTTTCAAATATTTACTTTTCTATACAAATGAATCATATTCTGATTCTTGTACAAAAATCATTTTACCTTTAATACTTCACAATAAAATGAAAATAGTTTCGGTAAAGAGTCGACAACCTACCCAATTTTGTAAACATATAAACTTTAGATCGGTTAAAAGCCAATAAAATATACATTTGCAAATAGTTTAACATAACGTTTCACATACAATATTTTTATCTTAACATTAAATTTAGTCAATTTAGTTAATGCCTAAAAATACTTTTAATTTTGTTTTTATGGCATTCAATTTATTAAGAAAGGCAAAAAGTAAATTTGGTGCTCGTTTGAGTTACAAATAAATAAGGTTGGCATATAATTTGAATAGCTTAGAGAGGTATAGAAAATCTAACAGAGTTTGTTGTTATTGTTGTTATGTTGTAAATATTTTTATTGAACAAAAAATCACGGTTTTCTTTTTCACTAAACAATTATCTAATGTTTCTTTCTACTTTTTCATTTTTTTTTTGCAGATACACGTTTTGTAATGATGCCTAGCAAGACACCGACAAAACGTCCTGCATTTATGCTATCTGTAACAGCTGAATCAGAAGACTCAAGTCCAGTACCATCAAGTCCACCCAGCACAGGTAAGAAATGTAATATCCAAATTGCTATAAATAATTTTCTAACAATGATTTATTCTCGCCAATCAAGCAAACAAATATCATTTCATATAAGTACATAATAATAATAATTTTATGTAATATCAATTAAAAAAAAAAATGTTCATTTCATTTTCTGAAATTAAGTTTATGATGACGACATCAACAATAAACGATTATATATATAGCAAAATACTTTTACAAAGTATGACTTTTAAGTGGCTTTAATTACTCATATACCAAAAAAAAAAAATTAAAAAAAATAAAAGAAAAATATAATAATGAATGTATTTTGCCGACGTATATTTGATTCGTGTAAAAATGTACATATTTATAGTGTCAAGGTTAATTGATATTTTATGTTTTTTTTTGCATTTTGTGTAAAATTACCGGTTTATTTCTTTTTTGTTTTTCAATGCTTTTTTTTTGTTTTGTTTTTACATTTTATAACATATTTAGCCCAGTTTTCATTTCATTATTATTAGTTTTAAGAATTTTTTTCTATGTTTTCGTCATTTTTTTTTTTTTCTTGTAGATGCACCAAAATCACAATGTTCATCGCTATCAGATGGCGAATCTTTCGAAGGATTCGGTGAAAATGATGTAACCGATCAAGTTGGTGGTGGTGGCATCGATTTGGTTTTAGCGCCACATATCAATTCAGCACCGAGCAACATGTAAGTTCTTCTTTTCTAATAAACAGATTTTTTTTTATCATTAATGCGAGAAATTGCATAAAACAATCTTTATAAAGCTAAATCACATTTAAGAAATCTAAGTTTTATCTGCAAGACAAACCGTAATGCAATTTATTCAGAAAATAACAAATTATCTTTTATTTTCATTTTATTATTTTCAAGTTTATATAAAGTTTATTCAATATGTACTATGTGTAGGTAATGCATTATCCAGAGACACTGTGCATTAATGACATGTAACACATTTATTACGTTTCTCAATTCGTATATCAAGCACAAAATTATAATTTCAAGTATCTAAACAAAAGTACTTATCGTTAGTGTGTGACTGTGGATAAATATTGTTAATGATCTTTAGATATATTTTCAATAGTTTTTAAGTGAATTTTTCTTTATTCAAATCTTGCAACTTTATTTCAGAGCCGTAACCAGCACAGAGCCCTAGGTTAAGCCTCGAATATTTTCATATTAATATTTTATAAATACGTGATTCAAATTGCTTATAGTCGCGTCAAAAATAGGTTGATCGCGTGGTTGTCACTCTAAATTTGAAATGTAAGACCTAAAAACACAGACAGACCATATCAAAGTTACTATTCATAGTTCATAAACATAAACCGCGATGAAAACCGCGCTGTATGGAATCGTATTTTAAAAAACTGGAAAAATGTTCTATTTTTGGTTTATCTAGAGCTGACTTATAATTCTAGAGCTGACTCTAATAATTCTAGAGCTGGCAGAACCCTCACAAGCCTCTTAGCAGGTACGGCCCTTCTTTATTTTATCCTTTATTGTTTGAAATTATTTATAATTTGGTATATAAATTAATTAAATGTTGTCTAATCCAAGTGAGCCGGTACGAATGAGAGTTGTCTGTCTGTAAGTCTACTTCAAATTTTGATGCAAAATATCGTAAGTACATAGCACGTGTAATACAGTTACGGCAATTCACATCAATATTTGAAATGAACCTCAAATATACGAGGATCTTACATTACCTAAATCAATATACAAAAAATAAATATGTGGAGCTAAGCAATATTCATAACAATTTAATAATGGCCAGTCTTTATTACTATTTTACTTACGATACGGTCTTCCATGGACAATTTCGATTCTTACTTTTTTTTTTTTTATTTTTCTTAGAACTACAGACCATGTAAAAAATCGCTAATTTATCGAACTTTCAATTTTAGAAATTTTTATTTTTTAATTCGATTTCACGATTTCACCAAAATTCAATTGCGTTTATCTCAAAATCATGTTGATGTGGCTTATATTGTTTTGCCCCCAAGCCCGTCAATTGTATAAAAAAAAAGATGACTTCTTCTGTTTATTTTGTAAAATATGTAATTTTTTAGTAATCTTACATATTCATTGTGATTGTGAGTTAAGACATTAATAATATTATTAGAATGCTGGTAGTGGTGTTATATCTCATAAAGTCATACAAGACAGACAAACTGGCATATTTACACCGTAGAATAAATGTTGAATAGACGCCAGATTATTTATGTATATTGCTGCTGTAGCTTACAAGATTTTACCATTCTCAAAAAGAGTCACTAAATTTGTTATATATCCATTTCATCTATTTGTTTCCAAAAACTTTTGTATATAATCGGTATATGTGTAACGATGTTACATTCAATGTCTTACAGTTTATTAGAATTATCAATTTTCAGCGTATTATTTAAATTGTGTGTGTGTTTTTGAGTTGTTGTTGTCCTACTATACTCTTTGGAGCCTCTCATCACCAGTTCTAGGTATAGCTCGAGCTAGGCCCGTAACTATGTACAGGCGAAGCTAGGCTTAGCCTGTTAGATTAATTGGCAAACCTGTGTCATATCTCTCATCGATTTGAATACAGCGCGGTTTATTGGCTCGAGCTGCCCAGCAATAATTTAGTTGGCGTCCAAGTGTTCAAGTGAAGTAAATATTTTTTTTTTCAATAATTCTATGCAGCAAATAATTCTAATCAAAAGAAGGCTTCTGACAGTATGATTTGTATCGTATTCCTACCATTATAAAATTAGTGGTTAAATCTCTGTTTAATTTATGCAAATAACTAAACAGATTGAAAATATATATAAATGCCAAAATAAATCATATATGTATAGTAGAAATCCTGCCGAATGGACGCTCATAGAAATACCATAAAACTAAATCAAAAAACTTTTTCGATCGTATTTCCAACCTTGACATTAAGATATATTTGACTAAATTCACAGAATGACCAATTCACTTCAATTATCGCCATTCGTGACCAATTTACCAATTCACTCTATTTATCAATTTTTGTAATTGACCCGAAGGAGGTCCATTCACAGGTTTCGCTACTGTATTAACCTTTTATTTAATGATGGATCAGAAATAAGCTGTCACGCCGCCACTGAAAAATTGGCTGCAACCAAACGTTTAAACACAATGCAATTTATAAAAAAAAACATTTTTCTATGCAATCTATAAATTTTCAATTGTTTTTTTTTTTATAAGTGTGTAGTTTACTGAGTATTATACTTTAAATGTACGTTATGCAATCAATAATGATTCATGACAATCTGATTTAGTTTTTTTTTTCTTTTTTTTTTGTACATTAATACATTATAAGTAAATTTAAAAATTATTATTCAATATGTTTACAAATACAATGTGCTCACGTTGCTAAAATGTTAATAGCTTTATAAAAAGCAAAAATGAAATAAATATACTTACAAACCAGTACAGAAATAAATGTAATTATATATAAATAGTATACCAATTATTATATTGTTTTAAAAATTTCTGTTTCAGTGAAGATGATGGTAGCTCTATCTCGCGGCATACATGGTCACGAACTAGTTTACGCCGAACACCAACAAGGTAGGTGGCCCACATTTAATATATGTATTTTGTTTACTTTTCTATATTTCATTTTAAAGCTTATTTATAGTGAATTAGTATAAATTCAGGAGGTTTTATAGTTATTTTATTTAATGATGTTATCGAAATATACTCTAACACGGCTATTCACGTGACAAATATTTTACTTTTAAGGCAAATGTGTTAACTGATTTAAAGTCACTAATATTCAAATGTTGTAAAAACTTTTCGGTTTTCTGTTACCAATTCGCAAATGGGGAGAGAGAAAGAGCATTCAGAAATGCCATAATATTTTCATTTTAATGGCAGTTAATCGGTTAACAGATTTCGCTTAAAAGTATAATCACAAGAATAGCCGTGTTAAATGAAAAAAAAAACATCTGGATGAACACAGAACGTTTCTATATATAATCATACATTCAGAAACAGAAATATTCTATAATATGAATTTTATCAGAGATGTGACTGTGAATATGATTATGAATATGAACTAACATTATATTATATGGTTTAGAAGCTTAAGATATATAATTTTTTATGATGTGGTCTTCCTTTCCACACCTCTGAAGCTTTGAAAACTAAAACTATAGTAATTAAGTATATTATATATATATATTAGGGTGATAATTAAAAACTTTATGGTTTTTGGCAAGGTACCTACTGATGCCTTTAGAATAGAGTTTAAATTTTAGACCGATTGGATAATTTTTAATATTGTCAGTTTGGGTCCAAAGTCTTCCTTTTTTGATTCATCGACAAAAACCACAGGGACCCTTGTGGGCGGTAACTTCCTAAAAACTCACGATCTGTGGAGATATAACCACAAAAAATCTACACTTTATGGTTTTTGGACCCTATGGTTTTTGTCGATGTGTCAAAAATGGAAAACTTTGGACCCAACTGACAGTACTAAACATTATCCAATCGGCTTAAAATATAAACCCTATTCAAATGGCGGTCCGTTGCCAAAAACCATATAGGGCAGTGACGGATTACTATAGTAGTGGGCGCCCGCCCCTGGCATAAAAAAGGTATTTCATACATCGTTTACAAACAATGTACAAACCGTTTGTACATGAATAACTCGGAATTTTGTTCCAAAAAAACGCTAAATTTTGACATCTCCTTGTAAGTTTAGCCACTTCTTTACGTGATTAAATTGAATTTAGCCTAGATACAGCAAACAATTATGAATTGAGAAACGGCCTGTATTGTAAAATGCAATAAAAGAAAAAGATGTTTTCTCATTGCCTGTTTATTTTATGCACTATTATTATATTATATATTTTTTTTGTGCTTTCCACAAAACTAAGAATTTTACACATTGAAACCAAAATTGATATTTATCTGTGATTTATATTTATTTCTAGCCATGAAAATTTGCCAAACAGACGTTGGGGCTCCATGAGACAGTAAGATATTTATTTATAACATCTTTTCTTTATTATACATGATATATATCACAAAATTATTTTTAGTAATTGCTTCTTTTTTCTATTTCTTTCATTTTCTTTTATATTTCTATTCCTATATGCCTTTTCCTTTACAATTCGAATATAACGTATTTTTTTTTTGGTTGGCCGGCGGTGGTTTATATGTATTAAGATGACTTAAGCGTAAGATAAATCCAATTTTTTTTAATTAATTAAATAAAAGCTATTTTCTCTATATTATGTCCTAATATTCTGATATTTTTGTTTTTGTTTGTTGTTGTGGTGATAACATTTCTACAATTTAGTTTCAATCTTAATTGAAGAACGCAGCTTTGTGCATAAACCCACTAACCCCGCATCATTTAAATCGACCATATTTTTTATCATAAAAGAAAATCTTGAATCAGTCTCACAATTTACGCGCGCATTTATAAATTATTGTGTAAATAAATGGAATGTTTGTGAATTTTGTGTGGTTCGATTTTTGATTTTGCCAAACACGGAAAGCTTTTTCTTCTGTTTTATTCTGCACATGTTTTTTTTTTCTTTTTGGTTTTCTTCTTTATTTGCCATTGTAATCGGAGTCTCTGGTCATTTAATTGTGGTTGTGGTTTAAGATTTTCTTGTATTTTTATATCGTTTTGAAATGTGTGTGTGTTTTTTTTCTTTTTAAATAAGTTTTATCAGAAATTGAAAATCTCAATTTTATGTGTAATGCCTTTGTTTTATTATATTATATTTTTTTTATTTTTTAGTGTTATGAGAAAAAGCTTGCGTGACAATATCGCGTCTTTGTCTATCAACATAAATAATATAAAATACATTTTCATTCATATAGCGCGCGGTGTCATAGCACTTACCTTATAAATGGTGTAGCTACTTTTTGATAGAAATTTTGTTTCGTTTATCGGTTTTTATTTTATTTAATTTTTGTGCTTTGTATTATTTAACGTGAACATTAGCAATTCAAATTAAATGATGGGAACATTTGTTTTAGGAACAAGGTCGTCATAAATGGCGTTCTATCGAAAACGTTTTGTTTTATCGAAGTAGTATTTAAGCGTCGCACGGTTACCTTTTTTCACAAAATTTCTAAGGACAAAATCATTTCTTTTCAGTGTATTTGTATAATTAATTTGTAAATAATTGGGGTTGCATTACTTTCATTTTATTACTTTAAGTGTGTATGAATAATGTTTATTATGAATATGTATTTGTTTTTACCTTTGCGCGCATTTAAGACATTTATGTCTCGCCACAAGAAGGTCCTTGTGCTTTTGCGTGTGATTAAACAGCAACAGTTTACGTTGGTAATTATCGTGAAAAGCTAACAGAAAATACTTTTAAATGGCTTGCTTGTCCCTAGTGAAAATGTTTAAAGAAAACAATCATAAAAAAAGAATTAAAAAGCAAACTATGTTACGGACGATGAAAATGAAAATTTAGGGAATGAAATGTATGAGAGCGAGTGGGATAAAACATATAAACGCACCTAAAGTGCGAAGAGCTTATCATTCTCTTAATTTATTTCAACGTCTGTAGTTTTCTTTCTAATTGATTTTTGGGGACATGCTTGTATAGTTTGCTTTTCAAAACTGAAGAATGCAATAACTAGGGTTTAAATTTGTTTCTAATTAATTAACGTGTGCTTAATGTTTCAAAGCATACATTAGCAAATTAGAAGTAAACTCTACAATTAAGTTAATTTTAAAAAACAAAACTAGAAATCTGATATGGTTTTGTATATCGCTGGCTCCACGAGAAAATGACACTTATTTGAAAATCCAAAAACAGAAAACTCTTATTTGAACACTGAACTTTTTATATAAATTTGAATAAGAGCGATTTTTTTTTTTGGATTTTCCAATAAGAGTTTATTGTTTTTGGATTTTGAAATAAAAGTCATTTTCTCGTGGAGCCAGCGATATGTCAAATAACAAATAGTACGCCGGAGTTGACAGTTCTGCACAATATGGATGCGCAGAAGAAGACAAGTTTTCATACTGCCACAGTGCCGCATCAAGTTGTTGTGACTATAGTTTAATTCATATTTGCTTTTCAGAGCAAACTAAATAATTTAAATGCTTTTCCAAAAACAAACTTGAATATGAATTGTTTTGTAGTTGGTTTTCTGTGTAAAATTTTACACTAAGGGTTTTATAAATTATACTTTTTTTCCCTCATTAGTGCTGCTTTTCCTGAATTAGAAGAAAAACACATAGCACTCAAAAAAAAATTTATTTAAATAATATATTTTTTTTTTATTCGAAATGAGAGCGTTTATAATTCGTTATAATAACGTCATTCATGGCGATTCGTTAACATAATAATTTCCATAATGAAACTTTTAAGAAGGCTGTTCTTGATAAAAAAAAAAAAAATTGAGTTTACGTTCGAATTGCGCAACAAATAAACACATTTTCCCAACGAACATATCCATGACCTTATATGTGTTTTGATTTTTGTTGGATAACTTGGATAAAATTTGTTTACTGTCAAGTTTTCAGATTTTTATGGAGATGCGCTCTTTTTAATCAAATATAATATAAGTACAATGTACATACAATCTTAGATTCAGTGTTATTTGCTATATAATTTTCTGTGCAATTATGTTCCAAAAATATGAGACTATTAGAATCAGAAAAGGTCTATTCTATATGCGTTCACAAGCGATTTTATACCACATAGCTCTATACAATTAGGATTAAAATTGCCTGCCAACGCAAATGGAATAAACCTCTTTTGATTCTAATAGTCTCATATATAATATTATAATATTTTTTAAGTCGATTTCGATTCAACATACCATAGCATGCTGCGGTATGATGAGCTTGACAGGACTTGGTATATTGTAGTATGCTAAATGCGGTTAGGTGAATCGAAATGAAGTGGTTAGTTAGGTTTATATTGAGTCAGTTGAAATTTAACAGTTCTTGGTTACTATGCATAAACAAAACATGTTTGTTTGCCCCCACAGCACTTTGTTTTTTTTTTGACATTACCCTCGCCTCGTGCTAGTGGCCTATACGCTATACCCTTTGTAACAAACATAGAAGGGAGGTGTGTGTACTGCTCGCACTCATGCATTTTTCAGATTTTTCGTGTAGCTGCATTAGACATTTAGGTTTTGATGTTTTCTGTATTTGTTAAAGTTCCGTGGTTGGTTCAAGCAGTTTGTGTAAATTATTTTAAATTCGGCGCTTATTTTCAGTAAATTTTTTTTTAACACTAAACTAAAATTTGACCAATTGACCAACTGCCTAAATATAGACACCAGTTAGAGTAGTACACCTCCCTTCTGTGTTTCCGTTTCGTACACTTTCTACGCCTATACCCAAAGCAAAGATCTAAAAAAAACGTCTCACCAAAAGTTCGGTATGTTTGAATCGAAATCGTTTGGTAAGGTTTTGGTATGATTTGGTATATGTTGAATCGAAATCGACTAATGTCGATGAGAAATGTAGAACACAAAAGTTTCTATGGGTATTTTAATACCATCAAACACATGATATAAATCTGTATAATTTGATTCTACATTCTAACAGGAAATTTCTCTTATTGAATATAACCACATTCAATGCTCAGAGTTCATTAATATTGATTCAAATTGAATTAATTTTTTTTCTCCATTATATTGGAATTGAGTGCACGTGGAATTTTAAACATTACCGTTACATCTTTTTTATACTATTTTAAGCGCACGTTTTTTTTTTTTTTTTATAAACATTTATTATTTATTATTTATAAGTTTTGTTTGTTACTTAATATTGTTTCCATAACTCAAATATTAATATCAAATCGTTACCAATAATTTATGTAATTTCTATTTTTTTTTTTTTTTTAATGAACAAAATAATTACAAAATACTTGTTTAGGTACTGCGTACTTACACTTAACCAATTGGTTGTATTTACCATTTCTTTCCCTATACGCATTCCGTTAAATAATTACACATTAAATATAAATAAAAAAAAAGAAAAAAGTAAAATAAAGTATTGCCTCTACTTGTTCGTGGTATATCAGTTAAATAGAAGTTATTACAATAAAAAAAAACGAAAAGTTGATAAGTCATTCGCAAAAACGTGATTTCTGAACATGCTTGTGTTTATACATATAATATTAAAAATATCTATCGCATCCAAGCCCAATGGAGACTGGATTGAGTAAAATGAAGCTTATACTACCTACCTATATGTTCTACATAATATTGTCAATGAAAAATAAAAAAAATGTTCAAATGCGTGCAAACTATAAGTACTTACCTACATGTATATATTTGATTTCAATTCTAAATATTTTCTATATAGGCACTGGCACAACATTGGTATGTTTTTGTTTTATTTGTTTTGCTTTTTAATAAAACGTTTTATTTGTTGGCGTTATTGTTATTAGTAACGTCGTACTCGTACCCATCAAATCTCATCCATTTATATACTGATTTTGTGTTTTCTTTCTGAACATATTAGGGTGGTGGGATTTTTTGTTTTTTTTTTTTTTTTTGAGAATAAGAAACGGCCTCGTGCGCAAAAGTAGCCAAATTCAATTCTGAACTACATTTGTGCTGGTGATTTTTTTATAAACCTCTCCTTCCATCCCCTCAAGAGTTCTAAAATTCTGTATGACAACAAAGGAAAAAATGTATGGGAAACTGCATACCTTTGCTGTAACATCAAAATATCTTAACTAAGCTTCTAAGTCTTTTATTAGTTGCTCAAAATGGCGGACTTGGCTATTTTGTGGGTACTCAAGTCAAGTTACTAGAGCTTAGAAGTTAGGAGGTTCAATGAGTTATCACTTACTTCAAGCGACCTCTAAATAAAACATCTATAAAATGAAAATGGAATTTAAGCACTTAGCTTAAGATATTTCGTTGTTATAAGCAAAGTTCTGCAGTTTCCCATACATTTTTTCCTTTGTTTTCATACAAAATGTTAGGGCTTAACTGAGGAGATGGAAGGAGGAGATTATAAGAAAAACCTCCAGAACAAATGTTGTTCAGAATTGAATTTGGCCAATTTTGCGCACCGTGGGCCAATTCTTATTTAAAAAAAAAAAAACGAAAAATCGCATCACCCTAGTTATATATACACAATATCTATACAGACTTTTTCCGATCATTCGACCATTAAACATGTAACATGTATATTAAGCCTATGTTTTATAGAGTTATCGTAAAACTATATAAGACGTTATGCTTATGATATGTGTATTTTGTCTACAACATTACTGTGGTTAAAAACTTTTGAAAAGTAATGAAAATAAAACAAAACAAAACAAAACATATCATATTCATGTTACTTCCTTTCTCTATCTCTTCTCTTCTGCATATTAACAAAAATATACGAACAGCACCACCACCAACCAACCAACCAACCAACAATAACAACAACAACCACAACAACATAATAATAGTAATAATTTAGATATGCTTTGGTTGACTTATAGGTATATTGTACCAATTTACTATAGTATAAACTTTTATAAAAATTCAAACACCAGCACCAACACAGAAAACTACATACGCTGAACGAAACACAATTTTTATAGAAAGAATGAATAAAAAAAAAAAAAACGTGATACAACACACAATAACATTCATGGTGCGCGTAAAAATTTATATTTTATATACGGCTTCCTGAGTACGTACGGGTTCCATACATTTATAAAAATAACAATTTCGTTCATCAGTTGTCAGCATTGAGCGGTACCGTAAACATATATATTTATCGTTGCTGTTGTCGTCGATGTCGCTTGTTTTTTTTTTTGAATAATAATTTTTATACCGAATTAATTTAATACGGATAAAAAAAGAAAGAACTAAAAAAAAAAAAAACATTGTTTTGTTTAACGCGGTTTTTACGTTGTACCTTAAAACGCAAGTTTTCAATAAACATCCAAACAATTGCTTGCTACCTGTTAAATGTGAATAAAGTTAGAACTGTTTTTTTGTGTAATGCTATCAGATCAGGTGTACGACTGGATCCGTGTATCATATGTGTTTTAGTATAATTTATATTTTATCGAATTCAAATATTAAATGAAATGACAGTTAGTTTTACTAGAGTAGTGTTTTATTTGGATGATTAAAAGAGTTTTATCCACTGCCATTTTTCTATCTGTATTTTGTTTCAAATTTTTGCGCGGACATTAGTTTTGTCGTAGGTGTTAATTATTGACCAAAAACGAAAAAAAGGTGGAAATATTTGATTGTAATTAGTGTCGTTATTGTGTTTTAAATAATAAAATTTAGGTATTTTTTTAAAAAAGAAAAAAAAAAGTGAATGGATTTTTATTTATGCTTATGTTGCTTTATCTCAATTCAATTCTCTAAACCCAAAAAAAAAAACAAGCAAGCAAAAAAAATATAGCAAAAATGAATGTTTAATTTACTAACAAGTTTCGCTATAACTTTGCATTACCACCAGTCAAATAAAAGTAATAACAACAACAACAACAACGTAAATTTGTTTTATGAAACCCATATTTTCATTCATTTAATTAATAATAATTAGTAATTGTTAATTTTTAATGCTCTTTTATTATCATTTTTTTTTTTGCCGTTTGCATGTCATATTGAATTAAAATGTGATTAATAATTATAACCAGACTATTAATAATAAATAAATAATATAAATAATAAAAATAAATAATCTAAATTAATATAATAGATTAATTATTGTATTGTTTTGTTTTGTACCAACTTTACCTGGAAATTATGGATAATAATGTTAATAACGTACATTTATGATGCATTATGAGAGAAAATATCGAAACAAGTTTGTAACATTAATTATTTTTTTGGTTTTTTTTTCTATATTTCTATTTTATTTATTACCAGGGATTGGATGTCGACGGCGGTAACATTTTTGTGTCGATAATGTCAAACAATATCAAACAATTAGTCATAATTTAAAATTTCAATTTTTAACGAGTTAAAGCCTGGTTTCCTGTTCGCGTGAAATAAAATTTTCGGATAGCGAAATTTTCACTAGCGAAATTTAAAATGGATTAATAAATATGGAGAATATACAAAATTTCGTGCGTGAAATAAGTTGGTGAATTAAAGCTTAAAAACACTATAGAAATGTAAAATATTTCACGCGTAGCTAGTGAAAAGAATGAGACCGACCTCCCATTGTTGCCGTGAAATCGGTAGTGAAAAAACATATGGAGACTGGAAAGAAAACTGGAAATATTTCGCTCGTGAAATGAGTTTCCTATTCGCGCGAAATAAAATTTTTTCGCTACCTCATTTCGGCTATAGGTCATTTTTTTTATTTTCATTTCATGCAAATAGAAAACCGGCCTCTAGGTCGAATTTGCATCGCAGATCGATTTTTTAAAATCTTTACCCGTTTTTTCTTCTTTTTTTTTGTATTTGTCTATAAAAAAAATCTTAATTGTTGACATTTCGACATTCTGATCGGATCAACAATTCGACGTCAACAATTTTGCAATTGATGACATCGAATTGTTGACACGCACATCCCTGGATTATTACTTATTTATTTTCTTAAACAAACAAACACAAAAAAAAACACACACACATATTTTCTTTCCTCTTTTTTATTTTATTTTGGTTCAAATTCAATTACAATTAGTTTTATAGACGGACGGAATCAAAATTATTGCCTATTTAAAATCAATTTATATTTTTTTTTTTTTGAGATCTGTTTTATTTATTTCGAAAAGAAGAGAGAGAAAAAGATAAAAATGAATTAAATAAAAATACAGATAATATATGAAGCAATAAAATAATAATAAAAAAAAATGGGCTTGTTGATTTATTGCTGAATGGATAATAAATCAGAAATAAAAATTATTGAAGAAAATTTTCACTTAATTTACATTTTCGATTACGTGTTCAATTTAATACACATAAAAATTATTTTCTATATAATATGTAGTTAGAAATTTTTATAAATCTATAAAAAGCTTGGAAAAGAAAAGAAAAGAAATTTAAGTGTGGGGTATTTTGAAAATGAAAATGTCAAATTTGTTCAATTTAAAATGAACTATTATTATTATAAGTACTTAACAAACAATCAATACCTAAATATTATAAAACCATTTATTATAAGTATTTTGTACACATTATTTTGTAACCTTGAAATAATCGAACAATCGAAACCGAAAATTAGAACAGAATATTTATACTTAATTAAATAATCATTAAATTTTTACTTTATTATCATAGATTTTATTCAATTTAAAATTTCTTTGGATAATTTTGGACAATAGACATTTATTTAGTTATTGTCAAGTAAATCTATTCCAATGCTGTACGTGTGTACTGTAAATATTGAACGTTTTATTAGGTGTCTTCGAGCAATGACTTTAGATCACATTAGAGTAACTTCCTGGTAAAAAAAAAATCATGGTGTCACGATAAATTTCAATATGAATTTCATATTGATTTGGCAAAGGTTTTTCTAGTTCATTATGCACATAGTTATAGTTATAGCACGAAAAACTTATCATGACCCCATATGACAGTTTCAAACGTGTTCGGTTACTCTAAATATGATCTAAAGTCATTACTGGAAAACGTCTATTATGACCAAGAGTTGAGCAAAGTTTTATATAAATGTGTCGATCTTTGATTTTAATAGAAATCTGAATCATTATCGAACGAATAATAAGTATGTTAATCAAAAAATAAAACTCATTCTCTTGAAATGATAAAAAATAATAATTACTAATTAAACCGGACTTAATTATATTAAACTTGTTCTTATTGGTTAAACCGCTCATTAAAATCATCAATATCACTGTGCGTATTCAAGTTTTCATACCTTACAAACGTTGATCTGACAGATTCGGTCTTAATTAGCATAAAACTGTCAATTTAAATACGGCACAGTCACCCTTTGTATTTGTATAGTTCTAATCAGCTTAAATAATTTTTTTCTCCTAAAGTTCAAATAATGTATGTCTATCAATTTTCGAACTGGTACGATAAACAATTCCACTGATTATACAATTTTGAAACATATAAACATTAAACTCAAAATTCTAATTGCTAATAAATAGATGTGGTCAAAATGCAGAGTTTTTCTACTCTTTGTGACACTGAACTAGATAAATGTATCAAGCAATTAGACTTAAATAATAATACTCGTACATACATAGTTAAAAAAAAATGATCAATTTACCTCCATTTCTGTATAAACCATAAAAATCATTGGAAATAATATGTTTATTTTATCATTTTCATATTTTATGTACCATTTTTTTTTTTTTTTTTTTGGAGTATGAAATATTGTAAATTTATTTCGATAGTAATTTTCGGTTGATACTAAAACTGATATAACAACAGAAAAAAATTACCAATTGGTTAACCTCCAGTTCGATACATACAATAAACTAACAATCAACTACCAGCTTTCGTTTTTTTTTCTCTTTTTTATTTTGTTTTGTGTGTGTGTTATGAAGATCATAAAGAGCATAGACAGGATTCACTTTGGTTACAAGCGAATTTCAATATTGAAATTTGAATAAATTGTTCACTTTGTTTTGTTTTGTATTTTTTTTAATTAAGAATTAAGGTACATTATTATTCATAGATTACATTTCTTTTATTGTGTACCCGCTATAATTGTCTCTGTGTGTGTGCGTACCCCTAGTGAAATTTTTTAAAGAAAACAAACATAAAAAAAGATTAATAGCCGTATCACACTACAACTTTATCGTCTTGAATATATTTATCATTGAGGATTAAAATAACTTCTAATGGATTGATCTGGCAATTATAGGATGTATGAGGCAAAGTTGCCGGTTAAGCAGAAGTACAAGTCGATCTTATACAATTTTTCTGTTTAGAATAAGTTATTCCAATCCTCAAGATTTGAGTTTTTATCTTGAGGATTAGAATAACTTCTAGTTTTTGCAGAGCAAACTAAGTAATTTAAGTGCGCTTTTCTATATTCAAGTTATATAAATTGGTTTGTAGTTTGTTTCCTTTTAAAATTTTACACTAGGGATGTATGTGTGTGTGTGTGGTGTAGTAGGTAGTAGGTACAACTTTTAAATTATTACAATATATAAAAAAAATGAAATGAAATAAATATTAATGTTAACAAATTCTTATAGTGCACGTACAAAAAATGTGTGTAAGTGTTGTGGCCGATAGTGTATAATTATTTTTTTTTTCTTGCAAATTATAATTTTACTTTATTTACTTTTTTTTTTCTATTGCTGAACATTGTGAAATTTTCTGTGTGTGGTTTTAAAAATGCACAGTTGACCATTGGCCAACCAACCGGAATTACGCAATATAATAAAACCATGCTAATCTCTCCACACATACAACCGTTTCATTTTTGGATATATTACACACAAAACTCATACACACACAAAACGCACTAGAAATAAAAAACAGAAAAACAGAAAAACAGAAAAAAAGAAATATGTATTGTAAATTATATTTGATTTAAAAAGATAAATAATAATTGTTTGGGCAGGTAGGTACTGCGAATAAGATCTATAGCCTATAGGCCGCAACGCTATATATGTAGTTATACATATATACCTACCTATACCTACCTGTACCTACCTACGATACGCGATTATTTATATTATTATTTGAAAAAAAAAAATCTATATCGTGATTTTGTTAAATCAAATCTTAAATAAATGAATTGAATGAATGGATTATAATATTATTATTATTTTTTATTCATCTGTGCACAGATTGCATGTTTTTTTTTTCTTTTTTCTTTCACTTTGTTTTGTAGGTATGTCAGTCATGTCCTACATACAATTTGAACACATAGTCATTAAATATATGAAATCTGTGTGTGTGTTTTTTTTAACAACCATATTTTTTTTTTCTTTATTGCAATTTTACGTTTTTTTTTTCTTTTATTATTTCATTATTATTATTAGCCACTTACAATAAATACAAATAAAAATGATTATTTAGTATATTATAAACATTAATGAACTTTTTGAAAAATGTTTTTTTTTTTATTGTAATATAATAAATATGTAGTAATGTGATATGTCGCTGAATCAACTGAACATAAACATAAATGTGTGTGTGTACCAGAGTGGATTTTGGATGTTTTACGAAAAAAAACTGTTAACAAATCATGATAACCTATTAGTTGTTGTAATGGATAATTAAATAATTCAATATTGAGTTACCTGGTTAAAAAAAGTACTTTACACAACTTCACAAAATATACTTCATACTTTAATAACAGCGAACGTTATAATACTTTAAGAAAATTTATAACTACTGCATGGTTGTGTCGTAATTTAAAGTTATTCTGACGTAAAATGAAAGTAGTTCAAGAAATCATAAAGTACTTAAAGTAAGTACAAAATTCAAAATTGGAATTACTTTAAGTTTACGTTAAAAATGATAAAGTGGTTGAAGTACAGCCAAAATCACAATTTGGATTTATTTTAAGAATACGTTACGATTTCCTGTATTAAAAACATATACTTCATAAATCAAAATTTTGATTACTTTAAATACTTTACGAATTCTTAAACTACGTTAATTGTACGTCAAAATAACTTCAAGTGACGTCACAATATGGATATTATTAAAGTAGCCATGAATATGTATTTATAAAGTAGCATAAACGTAAATTAAAGTCAAGTAAAGTAAATTTTTACCCGGGTAAAATGTGATGTTGTTGGAATTTTTTTTTATTTAGATCTTATTTGAATATATGGAATAAAAGCTATAAGTTTGTTAGCTAAGAGTAGTATATTGTTTCTCTATTCAAAAAAAAATTCAATTCGCTAGATTACAAATGACTAGCCAAATGAAATTTCTTACGGTGATAATTGAATATATCAGTTAATTGTGAAAACACTCCATTTAAGAAATATATGTATATGTGAAACAGGCAAATATGTAATTTCTATACAACTATAAATTATCATTAGAAATATTTCAACAATAAATCGAATCGAATTCTCTGCCGAAATAATTAAATTCATGCATACATTTTTTTTTAACGTTCTTTATTAAATTAAAGTAGTTAATCATTAAGAAAACTAAAGGGCCGAAAATATTGCATCGAAGTAAATAGAAAAGTTATTGTCCCACATCCAAAAACAAACACACAAATTTATCTACATACATACACACATTAAGTGATATGGATGGATGGATGGGAAGGGGTTGAGTGGGGTTAACCGCTCAGCAATCAGGCCGCAAAGACCCATTTATGCATCCCCAGGTATGTGTAGTACGGTACACGCATATTTCTTCAGACAATTACCAAACACAGCCTGGTGAGTCTGCCTTTAGCCAGATATGACTAATGATTAATTTAGATAATTCTTGGTAAATTTTTTGACATTTTCATTCGATGAGTCTCATATTATTTTATTTAAAATTTTGTGATGTTTGTTTTTCTATATAATAGAACATATCAAACTAACACATTTATCACTATATTATATTCACGAAGATATCATTGTTGATTTGACATTAGAGAAAATATGTTAAATATACGCTACAGAGATGATTTATAGTTTCTGTCTCTTTAATAATAGAAAATCAATAAGTATTTTGAAAGAAATAAAGATAAATCTGTGCTGCGGCCACAAGTGAAACCGAATTTTTTTTTTTTTCTTTTATATTGAAATATAATAATTACATCCCTCCCTACGTATCAGAAATATATGTCCATTCGTTCGAAAATATTTTTTTTTTCTATATACAGTATAACTCTGCTAAGTGGACCACCAAAAAGAAAAACCGTTAGAAATCGCCTAAAATGTGTTGTACACATGAACATTTTAATTTTCCGGCTTTTTCATTTTCCAGTCTTCACTAACTGGACCGGTCTACCCAAGTTTGTTCTACCAAATGCTCCATCAGTACATTTTTTGTTCTCTAAGGACCATTTTTTCACTAAACTAAGTTTAACTTGACAGTTCGCATATATATTAAAAAAAAAAAGTAAACTGAGCTTAAAGCACCAAAATTAGCCGTTTAAACTCAGTTTAAAGCAGGGAAGCATCCCGAACCAAATTCCAAGAACACCTCCTTTTTTGATTTCAGAACCGAACCCTTAAAAAAATTTTCAAGAACCGAACCCAAATTTTTTTTTTCATAAAATTTGAAGGCTACGCATCGCTGGTGTAAATGTAAACCAGGATTGAAAAAATGACCCTAAGTGGATCATTACAAAAAAAAAATGATTTTTATATACAAAAATTCCAAAAAAAAAAAATCACCAAAATCTTATATCTTACATATCAAAATGTATGTAAATATGTACTAAATTTGATACGTCTTTACTATATTTTCGATTTTCTGTATAAGGATCTCCCCCCCTCTACTTAAAGTCCCATTAAGTGGACCGGTTCATCCAACTTTGCGTGACGGAGGGTCGTTAAAATAGTTATACTGTATGTATATTAAAAAAAAAAAAAAAAAACATGAAATTGTTCAAAACAATATTATATTAGAAATGAAATCAAGATCAACATAGAGAGGTATAGAAAACATTTTCTAAAAACCCCGAAAATACCGTTCCACAACAATCTCTGCACAAAATATCGCTAATTCACTTTATTGTCAAAATTAATTATACGCTGTAGGTTTTTGAATTTAATTCTATACTTCTAATTACAAATACACATATTAATTTTTCAGAAAATGACAAAAGATTTTTATGTATTAATAATTTTTACCATAAGCACTTCCACTGACCGCGTGTGCTCTTAAAATATTTCGTTTTGTATCTTTTTATTATTAATTTAGTGCTTCTATTAAGACGACGTAAAATATTATTAAAAAGAAAGAGCAGATGCCTCTCCATACAAAGTTTATTTAAATGGTATGATGAATTAACATTTATGCCTTCTTTTTTTTTACAAAAATGAAAAAACAATATGAAAATATAAGGAACGATAATAAATTTCATATTTATTTATTTTTTTCGTTCTTTCTTATGTTTCCATCAAATGATCTTTTATTTGAAATCTATTATAAGGGAACTATTTATTCTGCCAGTAAGAAAAATCTTTTGTTCGATAGAAAACAATCCAAATGTTCAGTAAATTGTTCGAATGTTCGGTAGAAAAAGATACATTTTGTTGAATAACTTTTTTCCTCCGCTAGAGGGATAAGTGGGGATCTCTTCGTTATGTTCTTCTTTTATAAACTTATCATCATTCTCTCTTTGTGAAAACATATCCCAATCCAGAGTAATTCGGGTTATTCAGTTACTGAACATTTGGACAATTTACCGAACATTTAAATACGTGCCATTATTATAATAGGTATTAATTTTGTTAATATTTGTGATTGTTCTAATTGTTCGTTTTTGTGTGTGTGTTAAATATTATTTTTAAATATTGCATATTATAGAGAAGATATGCAGACGATGTTTTCGGACTGATAAGGGGAACAACATAGTCTGGATATAATGACGACATGGGTTATTACTTAATCACTTGTTGTTGAAAATATTAAAAATAGAAACATGTGCACAGTGGTTTTGTATCCATAGAAAGTATTGTACGCGGCCATTGTCTACTTATATAGAAATAAAAGAGGTTGTAATAACTTTATAAATAATAAATATTATATTTTGTGCGCGTGTATATCACAAACACGATAACTATAAGTATGTTTCTTTATTTTTTTTACTTTTTTTTTTTTTGGTCTATTATTAGGATTTTGTTTTGTTGTTAATTTTTTTTTAACTTCATTTTCTACAATTTCTTTAAAATGTTTTATTTTTCAAATATATAATTGGTGTGTCTGCACTATGTACAGTTCAATTTCAATACCATGTACGGAAGTTTCATCTACCTTTAATTTATTTTTAAATTACTTTTCTTTTTTTTTCTTTCTTTTTTTTCTTTTTTTTTTTCGTCTTTTTTTAATATTTAAAATGTGTTTTTTTTAACCAAAAATGGTACAAACGTATCGCGTTAGCCGTACTTACTTTACTATATGATTATGCATATTATTTCTATTTTGTTTGCCATTTGAGAAATGAACAAATATGAAATTCATAGTTTTGTGTAAATAATAATATACGACACGTTATTCGGTTTCGTTTGGTACCGCTGTGACTATTATATGAATATATAAATATATTTATGGGTGTCATTGTTATTATCTCGCATTTCGCATGATATTTTTTTTTATTATTCATCTATAGCGCAGTTTTGAGGTTTCATGTTTGACTCATCCGAATATATTACAAAGTCAACTTTAGTCATTTAAAAAAAAAAAAAACACATAAAATAAAAATTATTGTTTGTTCTTGAAACGTCTTAATTTCTAAATGTGCCCAATTCTTTAAAGAAAAAATAAAAATAAATAAAATTTAACGATCTTAACAAAATATCGTTTCGAGATACAACTTAACTACTAGGGCGATTCCGTAAAATAATTTACATTTTTAAGATTACTTGCTTTCGAAAAAGAATGCATTCGGTTTGTAATATTCCTGTTAGTTCTATGATTATCTAAATTTCACTAGGTACACAGACACATTACACGTTAGTCAATATCAGCTGAAATTGCGGTAATTTTTTTGAATAATTGACAAGAACATACTGACGAATTTCGGTAGAGATGTCTCAAAAACTCAAAAGAATGATAAGCTCTTCGCATATTAAGATTTTATATGTTTTATTTCGCTCACTCTCATGTAATTTCATTATCTTGAATTTTTGAGACATCTCCTAGTGTGAAGCATACAATTTCGTAGAACATGTTGCTGAAATGAATATAAGCTGTCGTCCTCTTTATATTCATTACATTTTTTTTGTTTGGATCTCTTTCTTTTTTTTTGAAAAAATGTATTTTCAGCTGCTATTAACTAACGTGTTAGTGACCTTAGGGATTCTGCTTTCACTCTGGCTAATGGATGTTATTTGGTTATTTTTGATAGCTTCTGATTGGCTGCAAAAATAACACGGGTCAATCAGAAGCCATCGAGAAAAATAACATCAAAATAACAGAGTGAAGGAGAAAACCTGTATTATATTTTTGGGTTTAACGTTTAACATTAAATAAATCGGTCAAATTTGTCAAAAATTATTTGTCTATTGTGAAAAATTGTACATTCAATTCAAAAATACTTGTTGCTGAATGACGATGAGTATAGATTTTAAAATCAATTCTAATGATTTTTATCGTATATCTAAATCGATTTTCTCCAATAGCTTCGACTTTTTCAAAATTTTAATGGAGTAAGAAAATATAGGATTTAGTTTTTATGATAAGGATTCTACAAAATATAACCTATATTGCAATTAAGGGCAGTTTAGACACTTAAAAGATCATTTCAACTTCAAAGTCGATTTACTCATTTTAAAGAAAGTGGGTCTGGTATATAAGATACTCTAAAACTGGGCCAAAGAAATGTCAAGTTGACTTTAAAAAATGTGAAAAAACTAAAAAAAAGAACTAAAGAACAAATTTCAAACAGCCGACTTGAATCATAATTGATTTTCCAGACATGCTTTAGTTTACTTTGAAATTCTGATATTTTACTTTCAAATACTTATATTTTCAAATCTGTTAAAGTTTGCGTTTTAAAATTGTTTTAGTTTATTTTCAGGACAAAAAATATTTAAATCAAATATTTTTTTATTTTTTATTGTAGCCCGGTTTCCTGTTTGCGTGAAATGAAATTTTCGGATAATAAGATTTTCACTAATGGAATATTAAGTGAAATAAAACTATGGAATGAATGTCGAAAATTTCACGAGTGAAATTAGTTTCCTTTTCACGTGCTATAAATTGTAGTGAAAATATCAAGAATGAAAAGTTGACAAATATTTCACGCGTGTAGGTAGTTAAAAGAATGGACTGGAGTCATTGTTGGTGTGAAAAAGAATATGGAGACTGAAAAAAATGAAAAACTGGAAATGTTTTCCTCATGAAATTTTACAAATTAGCGACTTAAACTAGAGATATTTCAAAGAGTATACAAGCTACTCTAAACTAATGTGTGAACAAAATGTGTGTTTTTGAGAGACTTAAAATTTTGCCTTTACATCAAATCGATCCAATCATTATACTTTTCGAAATATCTTCTTTTCAACTAGAAAATTTCAATTACTAGCAGCTTACGTGTAGTATGGGCCTTATACAGTTTTTGTATCGAAGTCTGTTTCATAATAAAAAAAATTTGTGTGCCCAATCACAGTCACCCATCGAAGTACTACTTTTAATTTTTAATTTAATTATTTTAGAACTATGATGAGTTTTAGTTTTTTATTTGTTTGTGTAAATATGGAAAGTAAACTACAAGTATGCATTTAATTTGGTTTTAGTTTGCCAAAAAAAAGAAAAAAAAAATTATAAAACATATTAAAGTTATACTTAAATTTTATCTGATATTGTTAAGTTAATTAAAATCGGTTTTTGTTTAAAGTCCACATAAAATGTGTGGCCGCCATAAACCTAGCCAAAAGTCAGTTAAATTTTAACATAAAATTTAATTAATATTTTTATTATTTACGCCATAAACAAAATTTCATTGAAATTTTATATTAATTTAAAAATGTAATAAACAAATATTGCAACAGCTTCTCACTCAAGTAAAATTTGTGGTTGTCGATCATTTTTGAAAATTACTACAGACCAAATAGCATCTTAACCCCTGCAATGTATTTAGTAATACGATAGTACACATTTAGAAGAGACAATAAAAAGAATCACCAATTTTATTGTGATGTTGTGAACAAGTTTGTGTGTAAAAAATATTTTTTTGCTTATATAAGTATTGAAGGTGCGGAAATATGTGAAGTTTGTGTAAACGGTCCCAGAGTGGTTGCTATAGTTTTTATGCCACCTCTAAACACGTGAATGAATTAATAAGAAAAACAGGAAAAAAACAAGATTATTTAAAAGTCGAAAGTGTGACAAAATAATCGAAAAGTTTTACAAATAATTATTGCAGAAATGCACTTTTTCCTTGGCTTATTGTTTTTTGCTCGCATCATCTAAACGAAAAGTTGGCAAAAAAAATAGAGAATAGCTTGTTCAAAATTAAAATTTTAAATTAATCGCTTTTAATTAATAAAATTTAATGAAAAACTTTTTATTGTTTTTTTTCTTCATTAAAATAGGCGACAGTAACATCCAACTAAAATATTAACAATAGTAAAAACTCCTCTATTTGAATAATAGATTAATTTATAAAGTGTTTGCGTTTGCAAATAATAAAAAAAAACAAATGTTTTAATTTATTTCTTGCTTGAATACAACAAGGGTATTGTATTTTAATATTGAAATGTAAATGGGAATAAAATTCAAAAAAAAAAATTATGCAAAAAAAAATAAAAAAATACAATTAACTTAACTTTTCCAATGTCGGTTTCGGTGTACATATGCATTATTAAATTCATACCAAAAACTCTTCTTTCCTCGCCTTGCCTCGTCTCTGTTATTTCTCTGGCAGATAATCATTTCTATTCTATTCATTTTCTATAGTTTTTATGTGGTTGGTGTTATTCGCGCTATCAATCCGTGACATGACGTCATTATTATATTTATCAACAAAAACAAAATGTCATTATATTGAGGTCGATGCGTTGGCGTCTATATGAACGCATGGGACTATATATTATACAATTTTATAAAATTATATTTATACGATTAAATTATTTGTAAAAAAAAATGTTAAATAATTGATATTTATATACATTTGTGAATGATATTTACATTTTATTCATTTAGTCAGTGGTGTGCTGGGAGGAGGCTACCGGCCGCACCTATTTTTTGGCCAAAAATTTCAGTCACAATTTCCCTCCGAAAATTCTTGTAATTCTAAAAAAAAAGAAGAGTCAAGTTGCATGTTTAAAAGAGAAACCTATTTGTATTTCAATAAAGATTATTTAAACAACGGCCACACAACACAATGAAAAACTGAAAAAAGATACTATTACACACAAAAATATATTCCGCGAAAAAAACCGCGCAATATGCAAATCTTATTATCTAAAATTTAAAAAAGATACAATTTGAACAAGAGAAGCGCGTCCCGAACCCCAAGAGTTTCTGCTTTTTTGACATCAGAACCGAACCCCCATAAAATTTGAAGGGTACGCATCCCTGCTTTGAGCCGAAAAATATGTTTTTTTTTAAAGCCACGTCGGGTTAAGCCCCAATTGCCCATATGGCTAGTACAACACTGCCGATTTACTCTCATATTCTGGTAGGCAAATTAGGTTATAGTTACATTTAACACACAAATTATCCTATAATTTATTTAATAATATTTAAGTTGTACACCTTGACTCTTCAAGTAAGCATCAACTAATTTTTAATGAAAAATTTAATCAAATGCTTTTTAAAATAAGTATTAAAAATCACATGTGGTGACAATGAAAGAAGAACCGAAAACGTTTACACTCAACAAAAAAAAACAATAAAAACTTTGTTTTTAACTTACAAAGAAACAGGCAAGGCTATAAAAGTAAATATACTTGGTACGAATATGATTTTAACGAATTAAGCATCAAAAACTCAAACGGTGTCTATATTTAATGATTTAAATTTATATTATATGTATATTGTTCACAACCACATCATCATCATCGCATAGCTGCCATACAGAAATAAATTCAATCAATGCTATAAATAGTCATTTGGTATCGTTGTGTTGTATATACGATTATGCGTATTTTACTTATTCATTGTATTGTATATACATAATAGCATGCACGACATTTCTTTATAAATTATCAATAAATTATAATTTAATGATTCTCATGTTCATTATTTTCTACCTTTTACAACCTACACTTGTTCAACGCATTTGTTCAACATTTGTTAAACGTTAAATAGATTTTGTTTTGTGTGTTTGTTACAAATATTCTATATGGTTAAAGAGTATCTAATTAACTTTCCCAGTAATGAATTTTTAAATAACAATATCAGTGACACGTCATAATCATAAATATCTATTATTTTATTATGTTATATGTAATATGTTTCCGTTTGTATTATATATATACTTACATGATTTTTGATTATTTTCATATAAGGATTGTCCGATTGCATGTCACACTTTTGGTTTTCTATGGGACATTAGGTATTTTATTTGCATACGTAAATAACTTTTCAGTATAAAATTACATGAAGCCATATACGGAATGAAACATTCTGAATTCTGAATTCTTATTGTTTAAATTTAGCCTGTTATCGTAATAGAGGCTGGGCAGTGGCGTTGACTTCTAGGATTTCCATATAGCGTGGTTTTTTCCGCGGTGTAGCAACCCGCATACCTGGGTATCTGACTGATGTCTTACTGTTACTGTTATTTATGTCAATAGTTTGTAAAATTTCTTCATTTCATTATTTTCACTTCAAACCTATTCGCATTCAATTTTCTCGGCATAGATCTTGTACTTAAGCTAATTTTCCCAGCTGGAAAGAAGATATTTCGAAAATTAATGATCAAATCGATTTGATGTAAAGGCAAAAATGTTGAGTCTCTCAAAAAAACACATTTTGTTCACACGTTATTTTAGTGTAGCTTGAATAGTTTTCGAAATATCTTTAGTTTAAGTGGCTAATTTGTAAAATTAGCATATTAGCAGCTAAACTAAAGATATTGTGAAAAGTATATTACAAGCTACATTAAAATAATGTTTGTTTTTGAGAGACTTACATTTTTGTCTTTACATCAAATCGATCCGATCGATTACTTTTCGAAAATATCTTCTTTTCAGATGGATAATTTCAGCAGCTAGCTGCCTACGTTTAAGTATTTGGGCCATAAATAGATCTCATAATAAGGACATTCGTTTGGTAATTGATCAAGTGAGCCAACACGCTCGTTTTGCAAGTTTCTACTTCAATTTCTTCAGATTTAGTAAGCATTAGGATCCAATCTCGATCTAATCTCAGTTGACTCAGTTAGCAAGTAAGCGATATGATCCAGCTCAGATGTAATCTTAGTTGTTTCAGCTGGCTCATTTGATTACTTACCAAACAAATGGTCCTTAATTTAAATTAATTTTACAGAAATTTCTCGATTATTTTGTAAGGCAACTAAATAATTGATTCAGACAAAATCAAAACGATGGATTTATTTACTTATTTTATTCATTATAATATAATATAATATAATGTTTAGCATGTTTACGCGACACTTCGTTCAACATATTTTATAATTTCATTTTTTTTTTGGAAAATACACACACCTACGACGTGAAATAAATTGAAATATATTCTAAAGATATTCACATTAAATATCCATTTAATTTGAAACAGAATGCATTCATGTAATTTGTTGCGAACATAATACCAGAAACATTCCTATATGACATATAAATGCTTATTACAACACTTCAATTATATCGCATATATGCTATAGCCTTAGAAAGATTCTAATATCCAGAATACATATAATCATACATGCACAGTGGGGGGAGGGGGGGTGTTACCCCTCCCTGAGATTTGATATAATTATTTCATCAAATCAATAATAACATACTATGGCTTCGATATATTTCCCCGAAAAACTTTCTTTTGAAATTGATTGGCTTCGCGATTCTGAACAAATAATATGACGCTGATTATACATGCACTTGTGTGTCAATTAAGTTCACAGCTAAAAAAAAAACATTGTATGGCAACATCTTTTATTCAGAAACTTGCATCGTAATTCGTATTCGTTTATTGAAATTTTATTTGTATGAAATTATTAAGGTATGGTCTTCTTTGGATGTAAGCAGGTATAACCAAATTACAGGAGAAATGTAGTTTGTAATTTGCATTTGAATTACATTGGTCTATAAATGTAATCCCAAAAATAGTAATTACATTACCATAGAAAAAAAATGTAATTTAAAATAAAGTAATTAAATTACTTGGCAAATTTTTTTTGGATAAATAAGTACAAAAACAAGAAATTATGAAAATGAAAAAATTATTATAGATTTATTTCATAGATTAGTAAAATATTCTTAGAAAATACAGAATACATTATCAAAATATATGAAGTGTATTTGTAATTATGAATTATAATACTTAAAATTAATTAATTTATACATTTCTAATCCATGAAAGTTTTTAGACATTTCGTTTCATCATAAGTAGCATTTCAAACAACTTATCACAAAGACGCCTTCTTCTTTGTGGTGATAAAATCATCTTTTCATAAAAAAATAGTTTTTCAATATCAGTTTTAGAATTCGCAAAATAAGCCAGCATTTGCATTCTAAACTCTTCTTTTTCAGAAATACTATTATTAAATTTAGATGGTATTAAATCAAACTCGTGAAATTTTGTAATGTAAATGTAATTCATTAATTTTTTTTTTGAAAGTAATTGAATTACTACCGAAAATCACTGCTTCCAAAATGTAATGTAAATTTTGCGTTAGAAATTATACATGCTTCAAAAATGTAATTCGGTACAATTACAAATTACTCAAAATGTAATTGAATTACGTAATTCAAATACATGTAATTCAATTACATGCATTCCCTGGATGTGAGTAAGTACAAAATTTACAATATAAAAACAATTCAAATTTTTACATTGCAATCACGTGAAATTCGTCTTCGTTCATTTGTTTGTTTTTTCTCTTCTAAACACAAAAAAAGAAAATAAAGTACATGGCATTTCATTTACATAAAAAAAAATATATATATAATCTATAAACTATTAAGCATCTATTTTACATTACCATAAACATGAATAATAAAAAAAAAAAAATTAAATGAATGATGACTCCAAAAACTGTTATACAACAACAAAATCTTTTATGAAAATGCTAATCGAAAAATATACTAATATTATAGTATCCCAACCATCTTCAACATATTCATTATATTCTGTCTGTCTGCGCACAAAAGAACTTTAAAATTTTAATGAAATGAAATTTCATTTTAAAAATGAATGATTTTAAACTGAAAAATCGTGGAATGTAGGTGTGGATTAGTAATACATTTATAATAATCTGAATAACCGTTAAATTGTGTGACGTCATCGTATATAACCAAGTCAGTTCACAAACAGATATATATATATATATATATATATTATAAAATTTATATTGGCTTGTCTGGCTGGTTTATATACTACACTGGATGTGTATTTAAACTAAAAGGTATTTCAGATGAAATTTGCCTGAAGCCACAAAAATATGAAGAAACACCGCACACATAAGATTCATTTCATTCTATCACCTTGTTTTTTTTTTTTTTTTGTAAGTGTTTTTTTTTTTACTTTTTTAGTTTTGTTTTGTTTAAAAATAATTAACAAGACATTCTATTATGAAGACGAACTAACAATTAAATGAAACAAAAGTTAAAACGAAAGAAAGAAAAAAAAATGTTTTTGTTATAATTAAATTAATAATATGGTTAAATTCCGTGACTAAAATTTTCAATTACCAAAAAAGTCGAGTTTTCTAATTTTGTTGTGGCCGCTCTTAGATGGGTTCACCTTCTTTTTTTTTCTTTTTTCGTAAATATGTTTTACTTACCTAATTTTTTCTTTTTTTTATAAAATTTATATAAAAAAAAGTGAATAAGAAGTTGGAGAGTTTAATTTTCTATTACACTCTTCATTATATGCAACTTTTTTTTGTTTACTGTAGTTTTTTTTTGTATTTCTTTTTTTTTTGTTTCTGCATTATTAGAAATACGCGCATGTACAGTTAATTAAAAGATAATTGATTCATTTGTATGTAATATGATGGTATAGCTACACGAAATAAAACAAAAAAACAAAAAAAAAGAGAAAAAACTTTATTTACTGCAATCAATTTTAAATAATTTGGTGTTAATTGTATATTGCAGGGTTGGTACTGTTGTAAATAGTTGAACTCATTCTTAAAGCTCAGCCACTGCCAAAAAATAACAAATCCTGTGTTGGATGGGTCAAACTTGACCCACTTTAATAACCAACTGTTACATATATTCAAAGACTAATATCACGCCCTACATATTTTTCTCCCTCCAACCCCCCAATGACCACAAAAAAGCAATTAGAACTTGGACAGTCAGATGAAAAAAAAAATTATTCGTTTTCGTAACACATAGATAATGATTGATAATACAGATTAAAATTCTGTTCTTTTAAGGGGATTTACGCGATATATTAGTTTTGTCACATTGACATTTTCAATTCGCAATTTATACTTTTTATAGATGCTGTATGTCTATTTTATATGAATTATTTTTATTTTGACGTTTAACATACAGCATCTTACAGTAGCGAAGCGCTTTTTTTTCTCGTCGCGACAAGCCTAACTCGGCGTTTACACTAGCTGGCAGATGGCAAAAAAAATACTCGATACTCGATAGCATAGCGCCAGCAGATCAATGGCAGCCGTTGATTGGTTGATTGCACTGCCATCACTTTCCAGCTCTACGATGGCACGGTTTTTTTTCTACCATCTGCCATACAAAATAAATGGAATATATAGTTAAAACAAAAATGTGGGTAACTGTTTTTTTGAGGTCATTAAAGGGAGGTTGGGCGGTGGTTTGTCGTGGGGGGGGATGATATTCCATTCGGAATTGTTCAAAGATGATTTTTCTGTTGCGTAAGTGAAAAAGAAAGTGGGTGAAATTTGACCCACTCGACACAGGATTCGTTACTTTCTTTGCAGCGGTGATCTCGTTTATCATACAAATAAAAAAAAATAACCCACACAAGTTTAGGATTAAAATCCACAAAACGATCAATGAGACAAAAAACCAAAAAACAAAATCAATTTAAACGTTAATCATAATTGCAGTCTCAATTCGTATCTATTTTATGTATTATAAGCTTAAGTGCTTTAAAAAAAAATAGCTAAATTACGCAGATTTTACTTATTATATTAGATAGTTAATTTTTCTTTTTTTATAGTCAATGTTATTCGTAAATTGTAACACATTATTTAAGACAAATTATATAATAGGGTGCACAATAACCGGCTCTCGGGTACACACATACACACAGAAAATTAATAGAAATTTCGTAACATTAAAAATTACTTAATTTTTCTGTTTGAATTAAAATAATCGTTAAGAAATTTTTCTGATAAAAAAAAAAACAATAAAAAAAATAATAATAGCCAGTGTCTTTAAATCTTTTGTTTACATAATGGTTTATTGACTTTATTAACGATCGCTGCCATAAGTTGATTTGTAATTGAAGAGCTGTAAGTCTGTAACTATATATACGTAAAATGTTATAAAATTTTATCAAAGTCATTACAATTAAAAAAGAAAAAAAAAAAAACAATGGCATGAACAAATTTATACAATTTTTATTATTTAGATATTATTTATTTTATGTAACTTTTTACTTTATATTCTTATTAAGTACACGACAAGTCTTGCCTTTTAAGTTTCGTGCTCTGAATTACTGTTTTCATGCGCTTTTAATACTAAATTATTAATAATATTGTGAATATTGTGAATATTTACGCTTATCGCTTCAAGCAAAAAATAAAAAAAAATCAAACTTATCGAACTCTATTTCTATTATAAATAATTTTATGTTCAAATCGTTATATTATTAGTTTTAACCGGGGAAGCGGACCGAATCGAAACGAACCACAGCGAACCTTAAGGAACCGCTGCTTTTTTGACTTAGGAACCGAGCTTTGGTACCGAAGCTTGGACCCGAACCCTTCTTTTAATTAATCCGACCGGACCCTTAGAACCGAACCTCTTCAATTTTTGTCGTTATTATGCATTTCTGTAAAATCTTACTTTATTTTACTGTTTTTTTTAGAGATTTGACGAACAAATTGTGCTTTACTTTACTTTTTTACTGAACGCAACCTCAAGAACCGCTTTTTTCTATTTTATTTGGATTTCAGTATCGGACCGTCAAAACCGAACCCCTAAAAAAATTATGGGGTACGCATCCCTGGTTTTAACATTTGAAATAATATAACAGTAATATGCTAATGCTTTTATTCAATAAATTAATGGTTACAAAAAATAAAATAAATCGTATATTTATTTATATTGTTCTTGATTTACGAATATCATCATATTCTGAATAGAGCCCAATAAATTTATGTAAAACTTAAAAGAAATTCGAATCGTAGTACATAGAGTGAAAAAGAATTGTAATGAGTCACGCATATACTATTTTATGAATTTCTTTTCGATAAAATTTAATAAATTTGTATGTTCTTTGGATGGAGTTCCGCACTCAGCAGTTCAAACTAAGAATAATTCAAATTTCTAGACCCAATTATTTCGTTGACACGAATATTGTCCTCACCTACCATTCAATTGAACACACAATTATCTTTTTATTTTTCATAAATTGAAGGGCCTGGGGGAACAACGAAGTAAGCCACAATTAGATTTTACTGATTTCTTGACACATACCTCTTAAACCGCCACAGTTACAAGTTTTTGATTTTCTAGACTTTTGTGGCCAAAGCTCAGATGAACAAATGTCAATAACGAGAAGAACTTATAGTTTTTTTTTTAAATTTCCGTACATAAGGATTAACCATAACCATATGACGGCTTATTCTCAAAAGACGGATGAGATACGATCATTCAAAGTGGTGAGTGGGTCAAGTTGGGAATGGATTAGGGTTAAAACAAAATAGCAACTTTAAAAACTAAATAAAAAGTTAAAACTAAACACTAATAACAACAAATGTTTAAAAAAAAAAAAATATATTTGTCTTTTGCTTTTCTCATTATTTACCTATTTTATTTACTTTATAAATGAAAGGCTTCTTAAATTTTATTAAATTTCCGCATTTTAAGATTCCTCATATATACAGAAATTCCTAATGTCTCACAATTCTTTTGACAATATATTTCCTACATAATTGCTAACTAATAATTAATATCAATCGTTTTAATTGTGGCTGTTTAGAATCAAAAGAGATCTATTCCATATCGCATTTTACAATAAAATGTCGTAATTGCATACGCCATCATAGGCACTACACTTATGACATTTTGTTGCAAAATACGATATGGAATAGACCTCTTTTGATCCTAAATAGCCACAAATATATGATGAAATAAAATTATTATTCAAAATATTATATATATCTATATTTCCACTAATTTACTGAAAAAGCTTTTGTATTATCTGCTTAAATATAACTTTATTTTTCATTACACGTTAAAAATTTGCCTGTAACGTCACACATAAAAAATAATATATGCATACATATTACATACATAAACATATACAATTTTTAAATACAACTAACGTAATTTATCTTTTGCATTACAGCTCTGGACGAAGACAACTAGGATCCAATGCCTTAGCCAGGTAATAATTTTTGTTTGAAATTAATTATTTCGTTGTTTTATATTTTAATTTTTTTTTGTTTCTGCATTGCAAGTTGCCAATTAGCTATTCACAAAATTTATGGGCTACGCTTTAAGAATGTGTTATTTTTAATAAGATTTATTTATATATTTATTAATTATGCAATGCATACGGTGAAGCACGATTACTTCAAGGCCATAAGCATTTTGTTTTATTTACTTCATGTTTATTACTTCTATTTTAAAACTTACATATGCGATAGTCTTCAATTCATTTTTAAGTCAAATGATATCTAATTAATTTATTTATTTCCCGGATACATTTATTACGTTCTATCTACCAAAAAGGAATAGTTTTACAATTTTTTTTATTTAGGAATGAGAATTGTATGTTCATTTCAAACATACGGCCTTTGATCAATGACAGATTATTCAGTAATTTTGCTCTTGACTTGTAGAAGACCAGGCATTTCTTAAAAATATGTTAAGGAAGTTAGATTGACTCTGCTTATGATACAGCTGGACCATTTTTAAACCATAAGAAATGACTTCGTATATAGCATTTGTATGCACTAAAACAATCCATACATTAAAAAAAAATCCATGCAAAAAAAAATAGTAAGCTATTGTTGTTATAATGTATGGTAGGGTGGATCGATTTTTTTTTCATACCTTCTACCATCATTTTTTTAGTTTCATTTGGTCTCCAGATTAACGTGTGTAAAGGATTTTGAAAATAATTGGGTTCTTTGATGTGCTGTTGCTGTAGGTTTGCGAAGTTCTAAAAATCGCAATATTTCACCGTGTTTGAAGCATTCTATCTCTCGGCCATTACAAATAATTGTGTTTCTGTCCTGTTTTATTATACATAAGATTGCAGTCAATAGCTTTCAAATAATATATTGGATCGTAGTTTACTACAAAGTTCGTAGTTATTTAGTTTTAAATTTCATCAAAAAAAAACGATATTTCAAAATCTGATAACAACGAACTTCGTAGTAAACTGCGAGTGTCCAATATATTATTTGAAAGCTATTGAATTATGCTATTTATGTAATAAAACAGAGACACAATTATTTGTAACGGCCGAGAGATAGAATGCTTTAAACACGGTGAAATATTGCGATTATCAGAACTTCGCAGACCTACAGCCAACAGCACATCGAAGAACCCATTTATTTTCAAAATCCTTTAAACACGTTAATCAAGAGACCAAAATGCAATTAAAAAAATTAAAAAAAGTTCGATCCACCCTACCATACATTATAACAACAATAGCTTACTATTCTTTTTTTTTGCATGGATCAAATACAATTATAGATACACGTTAGGCGGTTATCCCACATTAGTTGGTATCGTCTAACTTATGTGCTAACACTGAAACTGAAATGCAATAATGCGAAACAAAACCAGCAATATTATATGAAAGAGAGGTACAATAATTGTTGCATAGTGTCAATTTTTTTTTTTGTACAGAACAACATTTGATAGATTATTGCAAAACACTGCTATCAAAATATAATTTAAGATGATACTGCTATAAAAAACGAAAAGTTGGTGCTTTATCGACTTAATTTAGACGATACAAACTAAAATTTATAGCAGTTTGCGTTCAGACGATAATTCAGTTTATAATTCAGATCATAATTCAGATCATAATTACATATATTCGTACTCTTCTAACGAATTGACAATTTCCTATTAACATATAGATGAACCGCTCACAAAAAGTGTTAGCACATAAGTTAGACGATACGAACTAATGTGGGATAACCGCCTTATAAATTAATGTCGGTGGCCAAAACTATTAGCATCAGTAAATAATTATATTAATAGTGAATAACTTTAATGCATAAACCAAAGTCACACTTCAACTACATTATATTATTATGCTTTATTTGTAAGTTTTGAGAATTTCTCTATAGTCAGTTTTCCGATTTATATTTCTATCAGAAATCGAAATTTCTGCAGAGAAAACTCCGTTAGGTTTCATATTTCACTATTTCGATGTGCATATAAGCGGAACTTTACTGCGGAGATACAAATGTGTAGCTTTGTGAACTCTCTGCAACATAAATTAATAAGAAATTTTAATAGAAAAATGGATGTTGGTAGTGCCATCTTGTTAATTTGATCGTATAATTACTTCTATTACGTATTCCATATAGTATAGTTTCAGTTAAAACTTAAGCATAGTGAATGATAGACCTCCACCAATTGCTTACTTAACTTAAATGGAGACGGATAATATTATTTGGTACATGTATTAAAAGTTTAAATATTTTTTTAGTATATGCTGGCATCATTTAGGCGTTTCTTTTTCTTTTTTGTTGATACTACATAAAAAAGTGTTGAGCATATTTTAAAACCGTTCATTATTATTTTACAGTCAATTATACAGATCGTCGAGTTTTAACTCGTCTGGCCGTAGTTCAAATTGTGATACCACCGAAGACATGTACAGTGATGTAAGCTTAGAAGATGTTCAAGATCTTAATCATAAGGTAAGTTCGCCTCTTAACATTTTATTAAAACTTTGAATCGTCATCAATAAATAAATAAACTTGTAAGTTATCGAAAATAATTCTGTGTTCACCGAAGATCAAGAGAATGTCGTGAAAATATTTCTCAAAATGGTTTTTTCTTCTTTTTTTTTTCGCATTGTTAAAATTGTCAATTAAATTATTCATTTAAATTTGTCGCATAAATTCAAATTGAAATTAATTATTAAATACACGAAAGAAAAGAAAAAAAAAAGAATAAAAACTGCTATGAACATTTTATTTCAACAAAAATTCATTTATTATAAGTATAACTAATGTGAATTATAACCTGGCATAATAATGACCTTGATCTTTGCTACTTAAGCAACTATGACTTGTAAGCTGTGTACATCATCATACAGTGTACACAATTACCGAGATCATTTAATAAATTGGCATATTATAAATACAATAAAATGTTTAAATGGTTTTACATTTTCTATTTAATGGTAATAAAATAGCTATGAACCAAACGTGATTCCAATTGTGAATTTAAATTTCTGTATTTTTTATTAATAAAATGAAAATAAAATGCTTTCTATTTCTACTTGAACTTCGCGTATTCCATATTAAATAAAATGCTATATTGTTAAGATATTTTATTAAAAAACTAAAAATATATTTTCTGTAAATGTACAAGAGATGGTGTATATATTGACGTTGAATAGCTGTTTTTAAATATCTGACATGCAATTTTAATCGAAATATATAATTTTTTATTAAAATTCAATTAATTTTCACTATATGGCCAATACTTATACGTAAGCTGCTAGCAGTTGAAAAGAAGATATTTCGAAAAGTAATCGATCGGATCGATTTGATGTAACGAAAAAAATGTTAAGTCTCTCAAAAATACACATTTTGCTCACACATTAGTTTAGTGTAGCTTGTATACTTTTCGAAATATCTTAGTTTAAGCTGGTAATATGCTAATTTTACAAATTAGCCACTTAAACTAAAGAAATTTCGAAAAGTATACAAGTATACACTAAACTAATATGTGAGCAAAATGTGTGTTATTGAGAGACTTAACATTTTTGCCTTTACATCAAATCGATCTTTTCAGCTGAAAATTATCAGTTGCTAGCAGTTTACGGTGTTGTATGGGGCTATGATAAAATTTTCTGGGAAAAACCTCAGATAGGAAAGAAAAATGGATAATCACCTCACTTTTCACGTACTTATTAGGTATATTATTAGAAGAAATGAAACGATAGAATATTCTTGACTGCAGAACAGACAAATATTCCTATTATGGTGTTACCATAAACAATAATCATATTAAACACGTAGACAACAATTGGCATATGGAAATTGAATTTTAAATACACGAACTCATAAAGAACGTGTAAATATTTTTTGTTTATTTTTAAATTTACGTTTTATGTGCTTTGTTTTACTAATTTGCCAATTAATGGTTTTCATTATGCGACAATTAAATTTTCATATTTTATTTTAAAAATGAATAAAACATCAGCAAAATAAATTGTCTCTGAACAGAGTAAAGTTTCTCAATCAAATCTTTGTACTAATTTAAATGTAAAATTGATTTGAGACATTTTTTTTTTTTATTTAAACAGATCATAGCATGCATTAATCACTTTAGTTTAGAGCATTCCTCTATACACTCATCGTGCGGGTGGCGATATGATAATTATTTATTGTAAATTTTCTGATAAGCAAATTCAGTTTAAATGTAACTTTTCGTAGGAATAAATTGTGACCCAATTTACAAAATTTGTCAAATTAAAATCTGTTTTTCAGAAATATATTATTTTTCATATCAATTATTTTGTTTTTTTTAGTCGTACTTGAAAACAGGGAATACGAACCCAACCCGTGTTTGCTTCGGTTCAGGATATTTAAAACATGTAGGTTCGGTTCGGTTAACCAGTTCGAACCGCTGCACCGAAAAAAATATCATTCTTTCTTTGTGAAAATATCCTAATCCGGAGTAATTTGGGTTATTGAGTTACTGAACATTTGGACAATTTACCAAACATTGGAATTATTTACTAAACATTTAAATACGTGCCTTTACAAAATACAAATATTTTACATCATTGCGAAGATGGGATAAACTAATTTGTTTCAAAAATAAAAATTTAATTTTTACAACCGCACACCTTGGATATTCTGCTTATATACCGGTGGGTGCGCTGTCATGGGAATGATTAATTATAGATAATTTTTTGTTTATTCTTTCGTTTTTATTCTAAAACCAAAAAAAAAAAAAAACAATTATTTTCATTAACAAATTGTAATTATTGAAAATTGTATATGATTTAAACCAGCTTCCAATGTGAAATTACAAAAAAACATATATTTAGTTGAATTTTTATGGTGTATTGACATTTCGCCATATTTATGTGGAATTTGTACGTTGATTGACAATAATCGTGTGTAAATAAAAATTGGTTAACTAAGTACAAACAATTAATAATTGTGTGTACACATCGAATCACAAAATATTTTCATTTATTTATTTTAAATTTGCTTCATCTTTTTTTTTATTCTTTTTTCAAACTCGTCAAACCAAACGACCTTGTATGAGTTAATATTTACCAAATGTTCAATCTACCTAATACATTATTCATTTGTGACTGAAATCGTCAATTTGTATTTAATCAAGAGTAAAAAATGGAAATAAATAGAAAAAAAATGTAGTTCAACGTTAATTACCACCAAATAGAAATATTTTTTTTAGAATTCAGCATCGCATACCTTGTGCATCGCCATACACCTTGCATCGTTTTATTACATTGTTTATGCATTCAATCCAAATCCACAACATATAAAATATCCTAAATAATTACTTATTTTAACAAATTAGTATTCATTCAATTCGATTATGTTATTTTAGATATTCATTAGGGTGGATCGACTATTTTTTTTTTCATGCCTTCTACCAAGACGCTATTTTATGACGCTTTATTTACATTTTTCTCATTCATTTTTTTATTGTTTAGTTAAAAATAAACAAGTGAAAGATTTATCCAATGCTAAAGGAACTGGTTAATCGATTGCACTTGATACGAACCTCTAATAATAACTGTTTCTATGTTAAAAATTGAGAATAGCGACTAGTGACTTGATTTTCGCTAATTTTAAGTCGCAGCCTTGCCTTCAAGATTGTTTTCTGAGTTGCATTTTTTGTCATTCTGATTAACGTGCTAAAAAGATTTTGAAAATAAGTTCGATCTTCGATGTGCTGTAGCCGGCCCCCGCATGGCACAACTTTGTGACATTTCTTAATCGCAAGGTTTTAAAAAAAAGGCTACGAAGTTCTTTCTACCTTGTGTGGGTCGGTTACAGCAAATCAAAGATCGCATTTATTTTCAAAATTCTTTTAGCACGTTAATCAGAATGAGAAAAAATGCAACTCAGAAAACCATCTGGTAAAGGGAATGAAAAAAAAAAATCTCGATTCACCCTAATATTCTTTCAATAGAGAAAATCCATCAAAATAGCACAAACAATTCGTCGTATGTTTGAAAATTACGTAATATTTTGTTTATTTGTATTTATTTTTAATTTTCAATGTTCTATTCTTGTGTTAATAATAATTATGTAATTGTTAATATTAACATAGACTCTTTAGATGAATTATGTAATTCTGTGCAAATAAAATTCGATTAAATAATCAATAGATTTTTTTTTTTTGTTTACGAAACATTATCTATAAATCGCTTCTTCTATATATTGATCTAATTCATTTATTAAAATCCAATGAGCTATTTTCCTTGTGATGTGCTACGTATAACTACATACAGCGTCACCACATTATATATTGCGGTGAACATCAGCGAATTTCAGGAAAATAGCTCATTAATATTATTTAATTATTTAAATTGAACTAAATAATTTTCAATATGAGTCATAATCATAAAATTGTTGTCAAAGAGACAACGATTAAGTATTTTTCGTATAAAATTTTATTTCAGAGAGTGAATATTTCTTTTTTTGCCGTATCACAGTACAAATTTATCGTGTTGAATATTTTTAAGTACAATTTTGAAATAATCTACGTCTAAAAATTTGATTATGAAAAAAAAGGGCTCTCGGTCATTATTTAAAAAAAAAAATCAACGGTCAACCTTATATTTATTAAGAATTTGATGTTTAGCTAGTTTTGTACATTTACCGGTTGCATATTAACTAGGTAAGTAATAATAATAATTAACGTGTAAGTAACTAATATACTTAATTAATAACAGGGAAAGACCGATCTGTATTTCTAAAAATCTATAATAAAGTCTTAATGACTTGTAGATTTTTTTTTTTTGTTTTTTGTCTATAATTGTAGAAGAAAAAGAATCTGGTAAACAAATAATTATTCGTAAATTTAAAATTAAATTAAATTTGATCTACAAGAAAAATTCACTCTTGAAAAAATAAACTAAGTGGTCCAACAAAAAAAAAAAAAAAAACTTGTACATTCAAGTGTTTCTATATAGATATCAACGACGAAAACTAATTTTGTATTCAAAGCGGAACGAATGTATTTTGATTTTTTTTATTATGATTCTTAATTTTGTTTTTTATTCTGGTTCGTCGAATAACGATATAGTAGTAAATGAATACAAGCAGCCACTAAAAATAAAAATAAATATTTTCAGTTTTCTAAAAAAGTGAGAAAACAAAAACAAAAAAAAAATTGAATTTAATTTATGTTAAAGTAACATCGCGTGGGTGGGGTCATTGCTTCCCTATAGTTATTTTAACATCCCATATATGTAAACAAAAATATTTCACATTAACATTATAGTTTTAAGCTTTTAAAACTGTTTTTTTTTTTTTTTAAATAAAATCTCTATAGGTTCGTTGTCGTATAAAGTTTTAAGTGAAACCTTCTAGCCCCATTAGCCAACAAACACTTAAAAACATTGTAAAATGTTGAACGTCACTGAAATTGATACTCGATTCTTTTGAAAAAACTATAAAAAAAATTATGAATAACAAATCGAAACAATGAATTAATAACAGCTTTGGTAATTTCCTAAATGAAATAATTATATCGTCCAACCTCTTTTTCTCTATCCAGCCGTAACGGTTTTATGAAATGGTTGACCAGGTTTTTACATGCATCTCTTACTCTATGCGGCTTAACTGGATACACATGGGTTTGTGTGTTCGTTAAGCACATTTTAACAATGTGATTGGAACACAACAAAACCACCATCAACTCCAAACCAAAATCATTCGACTTTGTGGTGTTTTTTTTTTGTTTTTTTCCGATCTCCGTTTTTTATGTTTTATGTTTTGATATGAATTTCAATATTAATGAAATGCATTTCTAGCTATCAAAGCCATTATTCTCTGTTGCTGATGCGATACAGTCAAATTGCGGTAATTTTATGTTATGTTTCTTTTTTTGTTGTTGTTGTTGTTGTTTTATAAGTACATATATTTTATTTACATTGGCATTTTTCCAATTGCGTTACTTTCAATTTTCAGTATATTTGTTTTCGATGTAGAGGTAAGAAAACAACCTACAAGTCAAATAGCAACACTCGCATATATACCATCATTTCCATACCATTCGCCTACTGAATTATTATATTATACTGATTTCGAAGCGAAATTGCATTGCATTCAGAGAGTGAATAGAAAAAAAAAGTGTGAATATTGTATTATTGTTACGCCACTGCTGGCCCAACAATTACATAAATTTATAGATCTCAGCGTTGCGCTCTTACAGCAGATAAACATTTTCCACTTTTTTTGTTTTTTTTTCTTTAGAAAATTAATAATTTATTTAAAATAGAAACATATGTGAGAATTTGCACAGAAAAAAAACTAATAAAAAAACATTGATGCAAAAACTTATACCTACTTGAACAAATAAATAAACGAAATACAACAGAACAAAAAAAATCTAGTTTGTTGCATATTTCATGTTAACTAATATAAAATTTATTAGTTTCAAGTATACCTACATTACATAAAATTCAATATGAATTATTGTTGACGATATATGAACAAACATATAAGGCGCGGGCTTGTGTTGGCTATAGATTTTTTTTTTGTTTTTTTGTGTAATAATTATCCAACGCATGGTACATATTCAGTTTCACGGTTTTATGTCATAGCCCGAAATACATAACAATTGTTTTTGTTTTGGCTACTTAAAACTAAAAACATCTCTCGTCGGTGATCTGGCATTAGGTGCTATCTACAAATTCTACGAGGTACATGAACAACTACAGTATGGTCGACTAGTCATCATGAATCACGAAATTCGTCTTCTTCTGTGCATCGTATTCAAATACAACAGTTTTGCGGGGGAAAAGGGAGAAAACTATGTGCAGTTAACGATTGGTCACGACTCGTCGGCTGAACTACATCCGCATATGTTACGAAGAGCATTTATACATCCTTATGCATTTCGTAACATTTTCCGATAGTCACCTAATGCGAGGACAATTCTGTTTTTAGGACATTAGGCGCTTTCGTTTACTGCATATTAGTAAAGTTCAAAAAAGTTAAGTTAATACCAATAACTTCTAAACGGAGATAAAGTTGTGCCTTCAAATTTTAAGTGGGGATCTGTCATAGATGATTTTTCTGTACGATTCTCCGTTTAGAAGTTATTTGGTATTAACAATTTTACTGAACTTTACTAATATGCAGTAAACAAAAGCGCCTATTGGCGATTTATGTTCGCAATCCAACTAAACTAACTTATAAAACCATTTTTTTTTCGATGAATTTCATTCAATTTCCATTGTATCGAATAAATTTCTTCCATGTAAATGTTTCGAATTCAACTAAACTAAAATATCAGCCCAGGAAATTAATTATCATTTTTGTGCCAAAAATCTATGATCTCATTTTATTTACAGCAAAGAAATATTTCTGTTGTTGATTCGATGATATTACGAATACAAAATTAAGAACTTGAATATAATATACTTAATTCTCATTAAAAGTAATAACAGTAATTGAATGAGTCAATTGTTATATTTATAATGTATGTAATATATATTTTTATTGCTCGATATTCGTCAAAAAGATTCTTAGTGATTAATATATGATATTATATTCTGAGCACATTACGTCACAAGTACGTCGCCAACAAACGAAATTAACTGGATGATTTATTGAAAGCTGACTAATCCCATCGAATCCCCGGGTCTATTTTAACATTTGGAACATTTTTTTTAGATATTTATTAAATGATTTTCAATATTTATGTAGATTCAGTTGTAACACGTTCTTTATTTTTTTGTATATAGAAAGAAAATAATTTCGTATAAACGATATTGACTTAATAAAGTGTTGGAATGTTTTGAAAATTTGTCTATTGGCTCTTGGATTAGTTTTTTTTTATTATTTTTCTTTTATTTAAAAACATCTTATGAAAAAAATTGTTCCATTTCCAAGCTATAATTATGACAGACTTTGAACAAAAATTTAAAACCGAAAAAAAAATCATACAAAGTTTACCTTTTCTAATAGTTGATTCCAGCAATTCCAGACCTATCTTGAAATTGTCTAAGTACACTGATACCTCTATTGATAAGGTACATACTACACTAAGCTGCTAGCAGTTGAAAGCAAGATATCTCGAAAGGTAATCGAACGAATCGATATTTGATCTTTGATGTAAAGGCAAAAATGTTTGTCTGTCAAACAGATACATTTTGTTCACACATTATTTTAGTTTAGCTTGTATATTTTTCGAAATATCGTAGTTTAAGTCGCTAATTTGTAAAATAAGCATATTACCAGATTAAACTAAAGATATTTCAAAAACTATACAATAAGGTGGTCCAAAAATGAAAATTTTGAAAAATCTTTCGGGCTACAATCCAAAAATGTGAGGTTGGGTGAGGATGTAATGTGACCAAAATCCTAAGTGACAAAAATTAGTTTAACCGCAGTGCCGCATTGGGCTTGAAGTTTTGTATGAAAATCTGGAAAAAAATGTATGAAAAAGTGCATCCTGTACTCAAAAAATAAAAAAAAAATTAAAAACTCTTCCAATTCCAAATTCCTTTCAAAGATACGCTACATTAAGGTCCTTTTAAGTATTTAATAACTCATTAACACCAAAAACTGTTTATTTCGAGTAGTTGAGGTATCTACAAAATGCCATAAAATGGCTATT
>JAABKK020007693.1:0-25007 GCA_011634745.2 Catotricha subobsoleta
GTAATATATTTTTGAACAAATCTGCAATAAAACCTTAAGTAATCAGAAAAGTGTATGCTTGATGGATGTATTCTGATTTCAACTTAAGTTTTAGTTTACAAACATGATTTATAGCTGTTAGATTTATTGTATGACTTTCTTTCTTTACAATTTTCAAATTATTTCAAATACCAATTACAGCAAGAACTAAGTAAATTCAATTGCAATTGATATTGACAATATTATAGAATACCTTTACACATCAAGCAGTAGAGATAAAACTAATTATCGTACCTTTGTCATACTCTGATGTATGTATCTTTGTTCTTATATTTACAACATATGAAAGCCTATAAAAGCTTTTGCCATTTGCATTTTACTTAATGGAAATGGTTGGGTTTGTCATTTGCCAACATAGTCATCATCACCCCCAGGTAATTCATTTTAATATTAGCCATCTGTATGAAATTGAATCCTTCAACATTAAAACACCACTTTCGTTCATTAGTGAGCGATGCATTAATTGTGAATTCAACATCAGAAGCTGAGCTAAAAACAAAAAAAAAAAAGTTAAAAAAGACAACAACGAGCAACAGCAGCAAAAAATGGAAAAAAAAATTGGTAATGAAAATGGAAAAATAAGATAATAAATCTATGTAGGTAAATGCAAAACACTAGATAGACAAATACACATCAATGTTGTTGAAAGCTGGGCTGTATAGTTGTTGGATGTCTTATGCCCAGTAATAGTGAACAGCGGCGAGCTTTTGCCATATAACACATAAATTCTATGCCCACTAGAACAAGATCACACTATTTATGTATAATGCATTCCGTTGTGCGGTGTGTCTGCGTATATTATAATAAGTATTATATTATATTGTATATATGAACGTATAGTCAGCTTGACGAGAAGAGTTTATATTATAATTTCTATGGAGATAGAATATAGAGAAGTAGTATGATAATAATATGTGAAAATGCTTCTATACATTAGTGTAATTGGACATTAGTTGAAATGAAAATTTTGCCCTATTAGCGAAAGTAGTGGGAGTTAAACGGCTGCTGACGACAAAATATATATCAGGGGTAAGAGTAAGGGTTGCCTTGTTGTTGTTTCTTCTTCTTTTTTTTTTATCTATCTGAGTTTAGAGGAGAAAAGAGGTAATTTCTATAGTAGATATGATGTTGACATGTTTTTTTTTATGATTATTTCGGTAAAGTGTAATTAAACATTTACAATGAAAATGCTATTGAAAAGAAAATGGTTTTATGTAATACACGAGAGCTTTAATGCACCAACAGACTGAAAAATGTAGTCGAAAATAGTGAATTTAGCTAATATGCATCTACATATTTGTAAATCCATTTTAATAAATTACTTAAGGTGGGTATTTAAATAATCTAGTAGCTAATGTTATGTGAGCTTTCATAGAAATATCTACTACAAAATTTTATAAAATTGAAAAGATAATATCGCGAATTTTCATTATCTATCTGAATTTATGTATATCGTCTAGTGCCTTAATTTTGAGATTTAGTTAAAAAAAAAAAATTTTGTTCGTAGCAAACAAATTAATGTTGAAGTATGTTTTGATTTAAAACGATGTTCATTATGACTAAAAGCATGCTAATGAACGAAATACTGTGCAACGTGCCATTGTATACAGGAGGCTAAATATAAAATAAAATATGGAATGAATGAAATGTATATTTCAATTAGGCCTAGCTTTATAAATTAGTTGCGTACATTCGTTCATAAATTGCCTGCTTCTATGCAAAAATAAAAAAATAAAAAATAAAATAGAACACATTTTTCATGCAAATCATTAACTAATTGGTTGTATTTAAACATTAAACCCACTTAGCGTGGTGAATGGCTAAAATGAATAAAACTTCAGTTTGAGATAATCGTAATTGGATGAATGTTTTATAATCAAATCTCACTTATTATTTAGTGTTAACTAAAAACTTTATTTGAACTAGACATATACTCATTGATCTGAAAACCAGACTTGCATTTGCATGGAGAAATTGTGAGCAGCTCAAATTGACAATCAATTATCTGAATTAAATATACTTTTTTAACATTTTCTGAACAAAATTGACCGAGCTCAACTAATAAATCATAAGCATATCACAAACCAACAATTAAATTAAAAAAAAAAAAAAATGGAAAGTGTGACTGAACATAAATATTGAATAAATTCTATATGTGTTTGCATACAAATTTGCTATAAAAAAAGAAAAAATATTTATTTTTTCTTTTTTAAATTTCTATTAAAATTTATGCCATGTTAAATTTTTCTGTTCGATATATGTTTATTCAGATTCTAAGCAGATGGTTTGGTATGATGTTAATTTATTTAAACTTATGATAAAATATCGAAGCGTATCTAAAAACATGAAATGAACATAAAATAAAATGAAATTAGAATAATTATGTTCTGAATCCAAAACATTTTATTTATTTACATTGAAAAGTATCTACATCCATCCATTCCTTCCACGAAACGAAAAACCAAAGAACAACAATTGTCTTGTTAAATTTGTATTTTGCTTGTCGGTTGATACGAATATCATTCATGGGTTGTTGATTCTATTAAAAATAAATTTAGAAATCAAAATCCGAATGTCTGTTATTTTCTTCAAAATTTGTACTTGTAACATACATCGTCTCATGTTTTTGATTCACTTAAAAAAAATCAAAAGAAAGAGAACATTTCTTTTTTGTAGCCGAACATAAAAGGACATGAACAAGAACATGTTCTTCGTTTTCTTTGCAATCGCATTACAATAATATTACACAATCTATGTCTAACAAAATGTCTTAAAATTGTATTTAAAACCATACCTGCTACTTTACTTACATATAAGCACCACAGAGAAAATTCTCTATACATATATTTTGTAACATCTTCTTAAGTGGTTTTAGTTTCTCTCAGAATTACTAATGAATTTGTCGAAACATCTTCTTACATATGCGTGTAGAAATGTGAATATTAAATAATGGTAACTGCGACTGCCGCCGCTTTTGTTTAACATTACCTTTTTACCTACATATAAATTTATAATATTATTATCTGATATTATAGTTGTGTCGGTAGATATAGTAAAATGTTTTTGGTGTTTATATGTTACATGTGATAATATAAAACTTTATACGGTAGCACATAAAGGTAGAAATATACATTAATTTGATTAAGCATTTAAGGTATTTGAAGATTGTCTGTATTTACAGAATTTTCTCTTGTGAACACTGTGATATATAGTTTCATCATTCCCAATGTACACACACATATTAATGAAAAAAAAAAAAACAACAACAGCTAGGCATTTCGGTGCTATGTTGCTTTTTGATTTTCAATTAATTTTTTTTCACAAAATTTTCTCTTTTAAATATTTGGTTTAAAAAATATATAGCAAACTTAGTTGCATGCGAATAAAAAAAAAGTTTGTTTCGCAGGAATGTCAAAAGCCAAACAACCATTGAACCCCTTTACCTTATAATTAATTTTGAACATATTAAATTTTCCCTAGTCACTAGTCGCGTCTCGTTCATATTTGAAAGGGCAGGCACCCTAAATGTGTAACCTACTCGTATTATATATTTTATCAAACCATTATCAGACCCCAATATTAAACACTTTGATAATTTTATAGAAAATTTACAGAGCACCAAAGTGTTTGTCACACAAAAGAGAAAACCTATTTTTTTTTGTGTGTTGTTGATAGCGGTCACCGGTATTAAATATATGGCTGAAAAAAAGAAAAGAGAGTGAGCTGAACCATCAGGATTCAGGATGGTCAATAAAACTGGCATCCTAGAAGCTCAATTTATTTGGGTTCTGAAATGTAGCTTGAGCTTTTATATAGAAATGTGTTACTATAAAATATAGAAACAGCAGCTACAACTTGTTATAACATCGTTTGTCAGATAAATAGCGTGAGAATGGTTTTACCTGAATTTAATTAAAAATTATATGTACACACAAACAAACCCCTCTGATATATATTCTGTTTTGGACATAACATATTATAAAATAATGTGTATGTTTATGCGATATTATATGCAAGCAAATACAGATGAATACGATTAAATTATATATATAAAATTTCTTTTATAAAAGTATAGATATACATGAAGTGAACATACATCCCGGAAGCAAGTTATATTCGCCTTATACACATCACCTCGTAAATATATGAATATGATGCGGTTGGTTATGTTAGGTATTCAAAAGGCAAAACAAAGATAGACGTGAACAAAGTGAATGAAAACATTTTTGAGGGTTGCAGTTTAGGGACAAACGGTTTTTTGGATGATTATTTTCAAAGGAGATTATGTTAGCTTCACACATTTTCCTATTGGCTGTGTTTATATGTTCGTCAAAAAACTAAACTATTTGCAGCAATTTGCAATACGAAAACATAATACAGGAAATTTATTTTTAATTGCATAAAATAATGATATTAAACTTTAAACCATAAAAAAATCTATTTTTGTGTTTTTTTTTTAATCATATTTAAAGTTTGTAATAATAAACGTAAATGAAACATAGCTGTGTTGAATGTATTATTAAAGAGAAAGTTTTCTATTATATCGTTTGATGTTTTTATTTTAAATATAACATCAATCGCTATGCTCGTTCAGTTTCAGTTGCAGCCGTAGGACTTTTATGCTCAGTAAATTCTGCACTAGCAATAAATAATTTATGGTGCTCAAACTTAGAATCATATTAAATGTTAAGTTATTTAAAGCAATTAAGTAGCAATTTAGCTGTCCAAAAAAAGAAAAGAGGTTAAACAATTTCGGATAACCGTAATCCTAAACTCGTAAATAAGTTCATAAACTACAAGTATATTAAATATGACATATATGGGAACAAGTAAGTAAGTACTTTTTTCTGTTTGCTAAAATAAATTAATTTAACATTGTTTAACATTTAACAGTTTACTATGAACAATTTTATTTTATAGTTGCCAGTACCGATCTTAGGAGCAGTCTATGTCTATTTTTTCAAGAGGCGGCAAATTTTCAAATTGTAAAAAAAAAGAAATTATAATAATATTTAAAGCCGGCAATAAGCGGTAAATAAATAAGAAAAATATATAAAACGAATCAGATATTAATCCAGTCGTGCCTATGTCAACAAAACCTCTTACGCCGGCACTCAGTTGTATTAACTCCGAATTATAAAGTAGGGTTTGAAATAAAATCTGATTGGAATAATTTTTCGAAATGTTAAAAAAGTACCTATTTACCCAAAGTTTTATAAAAGGCTTCTTATCTTCAAGACCCACCCCTACACGTGCGTAGAGGTGAATCGAATCAAAGGCCAGCCGAACATTGACTACCTATCAATTTTCACGGCAGTTAATTATTATTATTATTTATTTTTAAATATCATATGTTCGTGATTGGCGGCTACCGATTTTTTTTTTTTTTATTATCTGAATGTCAATTCTAGAGCTTTATCATAGGATATTTTGAAAAAATTCTTATTACTTGGGAATGGTTACCCTGATTGGTTAACATTGTGTATGGCAACATATTTAAATGATAGTTGTGATTTTAAATTAGAAATAAATGAATGAAAAAGGATATTTACAAATATCAACATATTTGCTAAGCAACTTCAATAATAGACAAATAACATACAATTCAGATAGGTAAATAATTATTAATGAAACTGCTGAAGCAAATTTAATTATACAATATTGTTTATTTGGACAAATTTACAAACTATTTACCGTGTTTAGTTGTATCCCGAATGAAAATAAACATCGATTTTAATATTAAAATAGTATCGGGTTTCAATACTTTTCAATTCTATTTTCGACACAGATTTTTCTATATAGTATTGAATATAAAGGGGTATATTAAACCAGTATTCAATAGTATAGAATAATACTCGATTTCTATACTACCAAATGTCAAATAAAGCATTCACATTAGTACTGAATTTTTCAATACTTTTCAATGCTATTTTTGATACAGGTATTTAATTTAGTATTGAATTGAGTATAAGGAATATTAAAACAGAATTGAGTAATATAGAATAGTATTCAGTTTCTATACTTTTCTATAGCTCCATTTTCATTCGGGATTTTAATCAAAATTACGGCAAACATATAAAATTATTCAATGTGATATGCGTTTTCCTGTGCACACAACTGCATAATATGCAAATTGTGGGTAATATATGATTTGTTTATATAAAATAGTACGTGTTGTTCATTTCATATTTAATTTCAGGCTCTTTTGTCATTCGAAGTATTATATGAAGGCAAGAAGCGTTGACTAATAGCAGTATACGTAAATATGGAATTTTTGAGAGTCACGTAAAGAAATTATTTGGTTTATAAACAATTTTGAGAATGTGAAATTTCGAAGTTTAGATTGTAACGGTTAAAAATAAGTAGAATGATTTAAAAATGTGAACATTATATTGCATTTTTCAATTAATACTCAATTCATTTCAAGATTAGGTACCATCAGGAACGATTGTATAACCAGGGTTGCGATCTCTATTGTTTAGCGCATTTTACTTCATTATTTAATTCAGAAAGGATATTAATCGAGAATATGACATTCATTACAGATGAAGAAAAAAAATGTAAGTAGACCTAAAACGAAGTACTTGTAAGTTAATTATTTAATATAATTGTTTTACATCTACCAAACGAATACTAACCTATAAATTTGTTTTTTCATTAAAATTCATTTATTTTTTAGAGGACTCAATCATAAAGATTATTATAAGTCGGCGAGTAAAAGTACAGCTTTTTACCCGCTTAATGCTTGAGTTATTAATGCTTTTGTAAGTATAAAGACATCTATTTCTACCCAATAATAAATTCAACCAAAAACTCAACCCAACCCAAAAAATCTAAAGCTATATACCAAATCTAGTTCTCATTTATCGCTAATTAAAATAAGATCAGCGTTCAAAGAAATCAATAACGAGCATAAACAAACATAATTGTTATTAATTAGCACTTTCTGCTTCAGTTTGTTATATTGGAGGTCGTACTATGTGCGCTAATTAGTAACTGAATAGATTAATTTTCATGTTTTCATAAATATAAATAAATTAGGTACCCCTTTTTTAACATTGTATACAAAGCTACCGATATAAGAGTACACGATGGATTCTAATATTATATTTAATTGGGCATAACAGATTATACACATTATGTAGGGACTATAAAATAAATGCAGGTACTAACAAATAATTTAATAAGCAAACACCTACAACCTACATTATTAATATGTATTAATCATTTAACAATATATAAATGTATTTGTTAACGATGTTCAATTAAATAAATTTTGTCATTTGGTAAAATTCAATTAACATGCTAATTCATAAATTAATGAACTATAATTTCTATTTAGTTATTTATTATGTGTTTAAGTATTTAAGTATTTAGCATAGGTAATATTAAAATATCGAAAGATACCTTACAAATCTCATCCTACAATTATTTTAGTTTTAGTTCGACTATAAATGTGAAATATATGATGGCAATTATTTTCATGATGATGATGATGATGACGATGATTTTGATTCAAATGAATATTGAAATATGTACAATGTATATATTTATTATGTTTTAAATGTATTACCAAAGCTTGAGCTATCATCAATGTGCGGTATATAGATATTATGTAATCTATCATCAGTTATGTATATTTGTGGCGTGGGTAGATATTGCTCAGAAATATAATCGAGGCTATAATGTATGTATTTTCTGAGCTGTACAATGTACATTGTATATACATTTTTTTTTTAAATTATTGTTTTGAATTGATATGTAACGAAACCAATATTCTGTTATATGATTTACAACATTCGCTAATTAGAGATGAGAAATTGCACTCGGGGCAATTAGGGACATATCCAGTTTGTCCTCCACCTTCAATTAGTATCATTTTAATTTGATAGGTTTGAGGGTAACATGATTTGATATAGGTTGGTTAAACATATACTATGTAATATGTAGGGTAGGTATATGTTAAATTTAAGTAGAAAATACTATTAGAATATATTTTATGGAATGAAGAACCGTTATCAATTTAAATGTAGGCGACATTGAAATAGGACACAATGTAATAAGTACGTCTAATTGAATTACACTAGTAAATAATCAACGAAAAGACGTATATGGTTGGCACACATTAGAGCTACTGGACGACATATGAATATTGATTACACATTTGAAAAAATCAGTATAAAAACTTTGATAATAAATATATATATGAAGTAAGAAATTTAGGAATTAATTCTGAAAATATTAATGATGGTCACTTTCAATTCTTCATACATTTTCTTATTGTATTCTATATTTAATTTTCCCTTAATACACATATAAACATAAACATAAAAAAATCTTTTTCAAAAAAGATTACTGTCCAATATTAAACAAAATTTTTCAAGCAGCAGGGCAAAAAAAAATTATTTGAAAATAGGTTTTTATAATTTTCATATTAAAATAGAGTGGAGTATTCTTTTTTTTTTAAATTCGCTTTTGTTTATATTTTCTATCACATTACAAAATGGGTTATAAGCGTCTCTAACCCAAAGCTTAGTACTATTTTAGTAATAGCGCAACTAAAGTGCCGTGTTCAAATTCAGTCTGGACTATAGCTGTTTTATATTTCAGTAACCTTCGCATCAGTAAATGGAAAAATTTGAATGAGCATTTAGTGAAATAAAATATGAATGATAATGGATATGCCGCTGCCGCATATATAACGAACTCCATCTGTAGACCTAGCTGTAGAGAAAAACATCAACCAGGTCATCATTGAACAATGCCGATTTCATGTGAATATACTAATAACAGTTAGATGATGGTTAGGTAGGTATGTTAATTATTGTGTTGTTCAGCTTGAAGGGTTTTGTTCATTGTTATTGTTTAAAATAAGCTTTCTTTTTTTTTTTTTTTTTGCAAAGAGCTTTACTTTATTTTATGATAAACTGCATTTTCCGAAAATAAAAAATACGGCTGTTACGATGATTGATGAATAATGAAAGACTAAAAGCTTTTGCAGATTCTATGTCGATGTCAATGGTGAAAATAAAAATTAACTAATAATGCATATTTTAGGAGGCATACTAGAAGTTTCTAATTTATTTTTGCAATAGTAAATAAATATATACAGATTTATTATTGCTTTTCATTTTATAATCACTTGAACATAAAAGTGGAACTTATTCGACTATATGAAAATAATCTATCTCGCGTTTAATTGAAATATCGCAGATATGTAATTAATTATCGTCTATGATTATTGTAGAAAAACTTTTTTATTCATTTTAATCCTCAACTCAAACCCAAAAATTATATACAAATTATTCATCATCAAATATATCTGAAATAGAGTATATGATATTGCATAATAGACAAATTTCCAATTTCTACATGAAATAAATTGTTGTTGTTACTATTTAAACCAAAATAGTATAAATGTTTTAAACATGCATTTTGTATAGAATGACTCTGCTATATCATTAGGCGAATTAAAACCGCTAATCAATTATTCTGTGAAATTGTCCATCACCAATCATATTAATACCTTTTGAGCATATTTTGAATTAAACATTTAGTTTCAAACTACATTGCGTACGTATTATTATGAGAAATAATGGATAGTAAAAGCCAACATAGAAACACATTTGCCATTATCAGTATTATTATAATAAATATAATAAACATAAACCGAATACATGTACACTAGGGTGGATCGAATTTTTTAGAACTGCCGGTACCATCATTTTTTAAGTAGCATTTGGTCTCCTGAGTAACGTGTATAAATGATTTTGAAAATAAGTTAAATTTCGATGAGCTTGAGGCTGTTGAAGCTGTCAAAATTGCAAATTTAAAGCATTGTAATTTGGTTCCATTACAAGTAATTATTATTCTGTATTCTCCAACAGTTAGAGTAAGCCAATGCCTTTCAAATAATATATTGACCATACGTAGTTTACTACAAAGTTCGTAGTTATTATGTTTCAAATATCATCAAAAAATCGATTTTTCAAAATCGAATAACTACGTACTTCGTAGTAAACTACGAATGAACAATATATTATTTGAAAGGCATTGACTTGCTCTAACTGCTGGATAATACAGAAATACAATTACTTGTAACGAAACCAAATTATGGTGCTTTAAATAAGACCAGATATTGCAATTTTGACATCTTCAAGAGCCTCAAGCAAATCCAAATTTAATTTATTTTCAAAATCATTTATACACGTTACTCAGGAGACCAAATGCTACTCACAAAAAATGATGGTACCGGCAGTGCTGAAAAATTCGATCCACCCTAATGCACACACATTTGAAATCTGCTCATCATGCACAACATATTTGCTATAATGCAATCCAAATACTATTGTTTTTATTTTCGGAAATTTTGAATTAATATCACGATGTTATAGCCGTCATTGTTTAAAGTATTGAATTATGAAATCCTCTTAATTTAGTCCAATTTTAATATTAGTTAAATAACTCTTTATATAGGATATCTGTATGCCAAGCCAATTTAATGAATAACACATACAGTTGGGTTGTGTGAATAGATGTATAGGCGCATATAAAATTCAAAATTATGTCATAAATTTGAAAATATGTAATATTATTGCATTTTGGATACCTACCTAAATTAATTAACATAAATATCATATTCATAATTTACTGAGAATTTTATGAAAATAGAAAAGTCATAATTGAATTGAATTTATTAGTTTATAATATTTTATAGTTTTACAAATAAGGCCAAAGTGATGCAAATAATTACATGCATATTTGAATAAAGAGAAAACATTTTAAATAAAATTTAGGTTAAAATATGAAAATGTTGGTTACAAAACGCGACATGCACATGCTCATATGTTAAGACAAGTGATTTTTCTCTTTGTTGCATATTACATAAAGAAGAAATTCGCTTGGGTCAAAATATGGATACGTCCGTTTTGAAACCAAAGTATTTGTTATAACTGATTTCCTAAATCAAATCCTTCATAATTTACTACTTTTTTCATTCAAAACATATAAGCAGGTTACTAAAAAATGATGAAAATATATTAGAAAAACATACTAAGTACATATTTTAAAAAAATCACTAGGGTGGTTATTAATGAGATTATTAAAGTACTTTGATTTTACATAAACAATTTTTAAGTGTAAGGGTATACACTGAACGCATTAATAATGAATAAATAATTAAATAAATAAGAAAAATATTTGTATTCATAGTTTAGGAACAATAAAGAAAAATATTTATATTATTTATCTTAATTTATATTTTATATCTGAAATTTTAGTATAATGTATTCTATCATTTTATTTCGATCAATGTTTTAGAAAAATCAATGTGTAATGTATAAGTAGAAACGTATAAGGAGGGTCGTGTCGCAATACTTTTGTGGGTCAGCTTTACATAAACAAATGTGACATGAAGCTACCTCACAGAATTTTTGTAGCGACTCTCCACTCGGCGCATCTTATATTATTACATTTTTCTTTGTTTTACAAATAAAAATAAATCTATAACTTAAGCTTTTAATTGTGGTGATATCGTCTAACATTTTATAAAGTTTACACAATTCCATATGTAAGTGTTTCTTAATAATATTTTTAATTAAAAATTGGAAAAGTAGAGTGAGCTTCTTTGTAATTACGAACTTCCCAAATCATTCGTAACAATACTTATAGCTTGATTGCGCGAATTCTTAGAAGAGGTTTTCGAATGATTATTATTATTGCCATCATTCCTCGTTTCGGACAGAAAATTCTTTGACTGCACATGTTTGATCGTTGCATTTACTGGTTGTACATTTACGCTGTTCTTTTGCATATAATGAATTACTGCAGCACCTATGCTGCCCAACGATCCACCAATAATGCAAAACCATTTCACAGTATTTTGAAATTGTATTGCTCTACATTTATGATGGTTGGTAATTTTATTTAAATTATATTCGATACAAAATTTTGTGAAGTTTTTATGCCATTAACTTACAAAATCAATTGATATTTTAATAAATTGGTCCAAGTTTTATTTAAATGAACTCCTTCTTCTACCCAAAATAGTGGTAAAATCATTTCTTGTAAATTTTCCATTATGGGTACATCGGGAAGTGGCAATACTTCAAAATTAAATTGTAAACGTTTAGCTCCAGCTAATGGGGTACCAGAAAACTGAAAAAATAGAATAATTTTAAGCCAATAATAATTATTACTTAATAAACTTCAATTTTATATCTACTTGATGCAAATGCAAATATACTGCATGGTCTTTTTTATTAGGATTTAAACCGGACGCGATTTTTTCCATAAGCGATGAATGACCTATTAAAAAATTAAAAATTAAAAGCGTTATTATTAAAGACTACGAAAAATTAAAACAAACCTAAATAAAAATGTGGCATTGTTGCTATTAATGGTATTCCTACACATGGATATAAATCAAAAGTGCCTTTGATGGGACAATGACCAGGACTGCGACAGAAACAATGCAAACTCTCATCATTTTCAATATCACCTAAATCAAGTGTGTATCGTAATGTGTTTATTCCACTATATTTTGATGGTTCTTGATAAACGCAACCCATTGACCGACATATCTGTGGTTCAAATGCCCATATGCCTTCTTCTTTTTTTCCAAAGGGTGGAAATATTGTTGAATCAGTTCCAACATATTTATTACATTTATCACCATTCCAAACATCCATTTCTGTTTTGTCATTAAATGATAAAACACGTCCAAGATCGTGAATATTTTTCGAACCACGAGTAACTTTAAATCGTCCCAAATCAGTGCCATTCACCTGAATACATTACAGAAAATAATATTATTTTGATTTATTTTTATAAGAAGAAATTTTTAATTCAACACCACATACGCCACCAAACAATGAAAATTTATATGTAGTTTCATTATATTTTTGAATTGATGCATGTTCACCAGTTTCAAATTGTGAACAAGCTGCGGCAGCAGAATAATCATCTGAGCTACAATCAATTAAGATTCCATTAAATAATAAATCCATTACCGTGCCCGTCCAAAAAACATCCCTTGGATGATTAAATAATTCATTAATTGTATCTTTTATAAATGAAAGTATTTCAGGTCGTTCAACATTTATAGTTAAAGCCATTGCCATAATAACTGGATGAGGTATTGTTATAATTTCATTTCCAGTTAATCCAGGTCCAGACAACTCTTTACGAAATATATATGTATTTTTGTATGAATATTCAAGTGAGTCTTTGACTTTGTCATCAACCAAATCAAATTTGACTTTCCATTCGCTTTTTCGAGAAAGTAGAAAATAAGTTCTATTTAATTAAGAAAATTAAAATTGAAAAGTTTTTACTCAAAGTAATACGGTCCAATATCTTGAAGTTTGGGCTTACCACCAGCCTGTACTTCATCTTTATTTGTAATATTGAAAATATGTATGCGAAATTCTAAAGGAAATGGCACATTTGTATACATATCTCGCATTTGCGTTCCAGGAGTTAATTTAAGTTGCTACATAGTTTTATAAATGAATTTATAATTTATGTGATGTCATAAGAGAAGACACGAACACTGCAAATTTTTACTTACACTTTTCATTATCATTTTCAATAGCATTGGAAAAAGAAAATGTCCGAATATTATTCCAAATATAATCATTATTGCACATCGTATAGATATATTTTTGTAATTCAATTTCTCAAGACGATTTTTAATGTTGTGCATCATTTTATTATCCCTAGAAATAATTTGAATCAAACTTTTAATTAAATTAAATACAACTTTAAGTTAATTTTAATATTAAAACTAATTGATGTTATTTTCAAAATTATGGAGGTTTTAAAATGTTATGTCCAATATTTATTTTTTACGTTTGAATAGAATGAGAGTTCTTGCTGCACTAAAAGTTAATAAATCTCTATGCAATTGAAAGTAATTAATTCCCTCATTTAATTTTTAATTCTCAAATTTATAAATGTTTTTCAATATAATACGGCATTGAAGAATTATTGATGCTCTAGCTTAGTTACAATTGCATTTAATTGGTTAATTAATAATGTACTACCAAAGAACATATTTTCCTGTGATACTACTTTCACACAGTGATTCGTATTTCTATCAATTAATATGACTGTAATTATATTTAACATGAAAAGTATAGGTATTTACAATTTACAAGAAAATATGACGAAATAAAATAGAATAAATAACAAATGTGTACACATTTGTATAAAATATTAAATAGCGAACGTTTGCAACTGTTTTAGTATACCTAGAAATGCACATGGTATTGGTTGTATTTATTAATTCATAAGAAGTGCGTGTTCCCTATTTTAGTAGTAATTAGCCTAAAAATACAATCAACTTTTGAACGGACACTGCCATGTATTTTTAAATATGAGCCAGATGTTTTTGTTTATTTCTTGATCTGTTAAATAATTGTTAGCAGAAAATATGATGTGAGTTGTTTCTCTAGAATATGAAGCTAAGAACATGCATCGCAAAAATTCGTTAGAGTCTACGAATGATTTGGCGGTAATTGTTAGTGTGAAATCACAGCAAATAAAAATGATGTATTGTTACAACGCTTTTGACATCTTTTGGCATTTTTTCTTTTTCCAAATCAAAACTTTAAGCTTTAAGCCATAGCACTTTGTCTTCACTAACCATTTTTTGGTCGGTTAGTTGCATTTTTCGATCAATCAACGACACGCCTATAGTAATTAAAAGCGAGATCGAGCTATACGAGTTAAAAAATGTCTACTCTTACTCTCATGAAACTCTTTTACATGTTATTTATTTTTGTTATTAAGTATTACTGCGCGAACACGCGATCTTATATTTTCAAAACAAAAAGCTAATCTAATTGTATATTAATATATTTATTTTATTTGAATGGGAATTGAGAACTGGAACCAGAAATAATTGATGAAAGGGTGATTTTTTAGACGTAGTAGAAATTCAAAGCTAGAATCAGATGCAAGTGATCATAATAATCGATTATATGGCGCGAATGTATACATATTACAAGTAAAATGATAGTGGAGCAAAATGCAATCGAAGCGACTTATACCATAGTACAAGTACACATAGTTTGAAACCTCTTTGAAAGCTGTGTCGCGATCTTATTAAGCTCGTTCTCTCATTTACTAATGATTTTCAGGGAGTTAAATGTCAAATTTAAATTTTTTTCGTTCTCTTTCTCATTCTTTTGTTTGCAGGCATACGAGACAGAAATAAAAATTTGACATATAACTACCCGGAGAGAGCTTTAAAAAAATGTGACACTTTTTTCAATACAAAATTCAAAGAGGTTTCATACTATGTGTACTTGTACTATGCTTATACTTACATTCGACGCAAATGAATTTACTTGACGTCGCTCCAGAATACAATTCTATAAGTCGTGTTCGGTGTTTAAACAAATTTAATTTAATTGTGCCATGGTCATGGAAATGAATTCAGCAAAATATATATATGAGAAATCAGCAACACACTAAAATATTATTGAGTAATAAAATGCACAATTCGCACAATATATCTATTCAATTTTATTATAATAAAAATGACATTAAATAGAAAATTTATTTTCCATTACCGAATCATTAATTTTCCATAATAGTATAGTTAGATCAAAAAGAACAATAACATTTACTAATAATTAGTTATTTAATTTATTATTATATGTATAATTAAAATGCTGTTGAAAGTGATTGGAAATATTTTCATTGCAATCAACACTGTTATAAATAAATACTTCAATAGGTACATTAAAAAATAATATTCATAATATAATATTATATGTCAATTTTTTTTTATAAATAGCATCTCTTTATAATATTCCTTGATATGTTTAGCTGATTATATACCTGGATAATTTCCTATTTCCAATTTGTTGAACGTAATTTTTTATTTATATAATTTATAATTTATTTATTTTAATCTATAAATATAAAAAATATAAAAAATGTGTGTGACTATAAAAAGTAAATGTTTTTGTTTACTTAATTGTAATAAAAAAAAAATTTACAATTCATTCGATTTAATTTAGTCAATAATTAAGTAGAGACCACATTTCATTTTTATCAGCGATTTCATATTTTATGATTTCCTGAAAATAGATTATTTTACTTACAATGCAGATCATTTGTATTTATCATTCTTATCTATCCTATCGTCAATATATTCTATGTTGAACTTGTTTTTGTTATCAGTGAACATGAAACTTAAAAGTCTCACAAATATAAGGCCTTAGAAATTTTTTATTGACTTTATTTAAAAAAATAAATTCTCCTGTTAAATTTCTAATAAATCTAAAAAAAAATAACCTTCTCTAAAACCATTAAAAATAGGTGTCCGTTTAAATTTACTTTCTAACCTAACATTAATATTTAAACCGCAGTGTACCATTCTTGAAAGAAAAAGCAGCCGCACACACACAAAGATCCATTCAACATGCATTAAACTAAATATAAAAATGGAATCATTTACACAAAAACACATTTGTAAAAGCCACTCCAACCCCTAAATCTAGAATGATTTGATTCTTTATTTTTATACACATCCACTTCCCTATATTATCCAACATCTATTCACATACTTTATGTACTAAAATGGTTACTCTTTCATATAATAGAACCGAAATATAGAAGAGTCGACCGATAGCTAAACTTAATATGGCACAAACTCCAAAACAAGAAAAAAAAAAAAAAAAAAAACGTTTAGCCAACGTATAAAGAAAGGAGATGATGATTTCTATTGAGATAACATCATATTTTATTGTTCTATCCGATTTAGGAAGGGCTGCTAGGTATTATTATACATGTTTTTGAGAGAATAGTATAGAGTTAATAGTATAATACAATAAATGTTATTACAACAAATAAAAAAAATGTGTCCATAAAAATTAATTTGATTTCTCAGTGATTAACTATATGATACATACGGAAATGAAAATTATTTATTGCACCAGACGTTATCGATAAAATTAATGTTATGTAGCGATGTTGTGATGTATAACCAATGGTGACATTATTTACCACCCCTAAATAGTAACTTATTTATTTATTTATTTATTTATTTTTTGTTTTCGAGTGTATCTTAATAATATTATTATATTATTCGTTTTAGTTCAGATTCAGATTAGTTTCATTTTTCCTTGAAGCTTTTTTCTTTCATTTTCCAAAGGAGTATCTACAAAAATATCAAAATGTTAAATGTATTCTATATAGAAATGTTTATTAAGATATAGAACGCAAATGTAAAAACAGCTTGAAATCAACTTTACTTGGTTTCGAATATTATATATATAAACCGTTTGACGTCGTCGTTTTGTTACTTTTATCTGTAGCTGAATCTACTTGAAATGACCAATTCCGACTCAATCTTATATAATATAAAATTGCATCAAAAAAAAAAAGAAATGTTTTTATACTTCCAACACTTGATACGAATACGAGCACGGGTATTTATATAATGTAATATTACAAAAGAGAACCAAAAAAAGAAATTGTTAAATTAAGGGATTTGTATGAGATTTGTGGAACGATTGAGGAAATTTTTTCTTGTTTTTTTTTCTTTTTTCTTTTACTTTCATTTCTTTTATGCGTTTCGAAAGTAATGTTTTGTTTATTTAGAATGGTCGTAACACTTAGATAATATTGGTTGTTAGAGATCAATCTAAATCCATACAAATTTGATTGCAAATTGCTGTGGCTTAATGCACTAGCATTCAGCATAGGGCAGCATATGAATGTTCGTATGGGTATGTTATATTTTGTATATCTGTATGTGTGCAGTTGAAGTAGTAAAAAGTTATGGGCCGAAAATTGGATAATACAAATTTGATTTCGATGTTTGGGTTCTCGTATAATTTAGAAATAATGGAAATATTGAATTTGATTTTTTTTTAAAAAAACATTTTCTGCTTATTCCTTTTCATCTTCAGCAAAGTGGAATCAATATTTTATTGCGGAGCACTATAAGCTTTCTAGTTTAATCAAGCTCTGGAAATTTTTATAAAAGATTATTTTTAGAATTACTTTTTCTTTAAATATTATTTATATTCTTAAAGCGAATTTATTAAATATTTTTGTTCAGATTTTCTTAGTAGAATAGCTCATCAGTTTTAAAGTTATTCCTTATTCGCTGAAATTTAATTCATTTGTTTAAAAAATTAAAAACCTATTCATCACATATTTCAATATAAAATATAATATAAAATAAATTATTTTTATTATATTATTTTATTTTATGTATAATTTATCTTTACTTACATGGAAACGACACTAAAAATGTTTTTATATATAACATTCCTCAATTTACCCTCTAGTTGTCGTCAGCATTATGCGAGGCATTATGACTCTATTCTCCTCAAATTTTATCCACCTACGTGGGTACAATCAGTAGATGTAATTTGTCGATTCAAACGTCATTACGAAGCATTTCATATCGTCTCGTTATATATATATATATGTATATATTTATAATAATATATAACACTATACACACCATTATGAAGGTAAATACATATTATATAATATGTATGTATTTATATATATAATATATTTATATATATATACTATACATAGAATGTGAATGGGATAGAGTTAGAGAGTTTTATATAAATGAAATATTTGGTTCTATTTTGGAGAATAGAACGTTTAAATGCTGTTAATTTATAGAATATGCTTTCCATTATGTCCTGCATAAGAGAAGATGATGAGGTTAAATTGTAGTTTTATGAACTTTATGGTGGTTTATATATAATTTTACGATGGCGAATTGAATATTAAATGTTTATAATATAATTAGAGTTGGTTACAAGATGTATTATTATTAACTTAACAGAATTTAAATGAATTTCATTTTTATAAGTAATTATTCATTAAATACTTGATTATTAAAACAATGGAAATAATATTATTTTGTGATATGGCTTTTTATTGACATTTTATTTTTATTTTAATATCAAAATATGAATACGTACTTAATTTTAAAAGGCGGCACTGAATGTTCGACATCTAATGGAATAATGCTAACATAAATGATGTAGTAATGTGTAATAGTAAATTGATCCTTTATTGCTGGCTGACGCAATTCTTAATAATGGAACAGAGAAATTTTGAATACAACTGAATTCATCATAACGGCAAATATGATACTAAACGAATCAAGAACAATTGATGAATGAACACAATAATAATTACTTAATCAAAAATCATAATACATTTATACTAATCAAATCATATAATTAATTTTTTTTTTTAGATTTAACCGCTTTTATTATTTATATTATATATAAATCAAGTTTGATAGTTTAATTATAATTTACTGTTTAATATGGATAAATTACTGTTTTAAATACTGTTTTTAAAATTTAAAAAAAATATATAAATAAACATAACTTCTGACGTTATTCACCAGATCTCCTCATTTTGGTACTACATACCACTGGAAAACTTATTAAATTATCTAACATTAAAATGGCCATGTCTTTTGGTAATCGTTGACCAAATGACCTCACCTTTGAAAGCCTAATAGTAATTTATCTAACTAACGAGAGTATTAGTTTTTATTTGTTGGTTCTAGAAAATTTTGTTGTGAACTATAAATTTTAGGCCAACTTGAAAATTTATAGCTTGTGAACGGATACATCCACCGCACCCAAACAATTGAAAAAAAGAAAATTTCCACCCTAATAAGTATATTCCGAAACTATTATAAAAAATAAAATTATATTTAATTTTATTTACCATACATTCTATAAAAATGGCAAAAACTTATGGTTAATAGTTAAAAATAGGATAGAATAATTTGTTATGTACCATAGAATTGTTTTAAACTCACTGATATTTCCAGTATAATAAATTAATAAGTTTTTTAAAATCCAGACTAGACTAAAAATATAAAAACCAAATTCCACTTGATTTGTATCTTTAAAAAGAAATATTCTGGTTAAAATACCTTAATTCAAATTCAATGAAAAAAATATCATAAAACTTTTGTATTTGTTTCGTTGTTATTGTTCAAAATAAAATTTAAAAAAAAAACGGAAGAAAGATGGAATGTATTAAAACTGAAAAAAGTGCGAAAAATTAACATTTTTACTTTATGAATAGATACAGCATCTACTACCGGTACTAAAGTTACCTTACAGCTTACACTAAAATAATTGCAAAGCATCCTAATAATATAATACAATTTTCGTCGGTCGTTTAATGTAATATAAAATAATATACAAACGTTCAGTCTCTTGTATTTTATAATAGGAATATGTAGTTCTATAAATTTGAATTGTTGGAGGTTAAAATTTGGAATGAGGAACGGTAGATACGCTTTTGTATGGGAATGAGAACTGAAATTTTGTTTTTGGGGAAAATTATTCAGTATAATTTACAGCAACTGGATATATACTGCCGCAGTTTCATTAGAGACAGAATCAGTTGTTGTTTTAAGCATCCCTTTATCTAATCAGACAAAAGCGGCTCGTTAGAGAAGAGGGTGGACAATAACGATGTATGGTAGGTTAGATATGTAGCATGAGGATAGAAAGGTTTATTACACTGTTAAGAATATAAAAAGTTTAATATGTTTTCTATGTATTGAATTTTGATACTGAGAGGGTGTATCGAGAGTTATTTCATTATTATCGCATTATGTTTATGATTAAGGTTACTTACGAACCCTATCTGTATAACAAAGAACAATCAATTTACATCGTAAAGCGTTACCAAAAATTTATAATAATTTGGCTACACTAATTATTATTATTGTAATATGTAATACAATATTTTATCAAACAGTGTAATTCTTTTGGTTAGCGCGATTTGTATTTATATACAGAAAATATTTTGTAGTTTTATTATATAGAATATGTACATCATATATAATATATTAATTGATATCTGAATATAAAGTATATTTATGTGCTTTATGGTAATAATTTAGTCCGAATGTCTATCTTTATCTAAAAATTGTTATGTATGTTTTATACATGTTTATATTTGACTGTACATTGCACAGTAATGAGTCGATAATTTCATAATTAAACAACAACGTAACGAAGCAATAATTTATTAGAGAGCTATTATTGTTCGTATAGTTACCTTCAAGCTTTTATCTAATTTGTATGCGCGAATACTGAACAGAGTTAGGACTCATTATATATAATTGTTAAATATCAAAATATGTATTTGGCACGATTGTTTAATATCTATTCGTATTATTATTGGAATTATGCTATAGAGTTCTTGATAGAAAATTCATTTATTATCAATTTTGAAATATAATTTTGATTTACTCTTTATTAAGCACGAATCATTACTTTCATTTTTAACATTAAGTTTGAACAAATTGGGAAAACGAAATTGACAAAAATATTTCAGACTTGTATTATAGGCATATCGCATTATCGTGAATGTGAAGAATATCCATTAAGTGAGCGCAAAATGAATTGTAATACCTAATTGTATTCAATATTTAAGAATTTTCACACATTTTTATTGTATGTTAACGTTTCTACAAGATACCAAATATAATTAATAGAAAATTGTTACGCAACCTTACGTAAATTCCCTTACGTCGTTTAATCAAATTTTCTATTATTATAAAATTAAAAATAACTGTTTTGTTTCAACTGGAAATAGTAGATACCAGAAAAATCGCCCATTCAACTTTTTGTTAATAACATTCAATATTTGAAACAAATTTTGCTCTCAACAATTAAATTATAAAATCTTGTGAAATATGCTGTTATATTTTTTTATGCATTATGGTTTAAAGTGGCAAGAAAAAAAAATGGAAGAAGAAGTTAGCTTTAATATAAGTCTTGTCCTTCATTAGAGTTTAAATAATTTATACGTTCGTGTAATATCGTCTAGAACCATACATTGTATGAATTGAAGTGCATACATAGAACATATGCTATTTGCATTATAACTATAACCATGTTCTACCTAGATTATATACATTCAAACATATAAAAATGTGTGTTAATAATTGATAAACAATTTTTATTTTTTTCCACGTCATATAAAAGCAAAATGGGAAAATAAATTGTATGTATATTCTTGAATTCGTATTCGTACACGTACCATAAACATGTAATACGAAATAAAGACAGAATTTTATTATTTAACACGAATCGTCCGGCAGACAAACAGTATACCGTAGATGAAATTGTATATATATGTATAATCTTATATGCAATATATGGTATCTACCTTTATATGCATATATATATTTAGAATAAGTTAGGTTATGCATATATTGAAGATACTTGTCTTTTTAGTTAGACATGTACATCATGCAATAAATTTATAACTTCTGAAATAGAACATCTGTATACAAAAGGATATAAGGAAAAGTCAAAGAAATCGCTAAATGATTAAATATATAATATCGTTTGGAAAATAGAATATATCTTGTGATACGAGAATAAATGACAAATTATTTTTTATTATTTTTTTTTTGACGACATCATGAGAGTTCATGACAACATGCAAGCTAAACTATGGGAGACAAATATGTTTGCAACAAATTGATGTATATAGAAATGTATATAAATGGCTTATATGAGCCTATATAATGTGAATGTGTACTCACAAAATAGTGCCTAGTGGACTGACATGTTATCCAATAACAAATAAATAATAAATTACTTAATGATCCCTTTAGAATTTTTGAATTAATAATGAGTACATTACAAATGATGTGCGGGTAAATAAATAATTATATATTATGGGAATACATGCATTATAATACAATACATTGTTGTTTGAGTACGTACCTAATTCTAGTACTAATAAAATTTATTATGCACATAATAGATATACAACAGTATTGATGTTGGTCGGTACTTTTCATATTAGATGTATATCTTTAATATAATTATGTTGGCTGACACAACCTGATAATTTTGTTTTATACGTCTTTTCTTCATTTCTTTTTTGATAATTTATTTATATTGAAAATCTTATGTCTATTAATATGTTTTCATAATAAATTTTTAAAAGCTAAATTTTTTATATCACATAAGCTTCACGTGCTTCAAATATATGTAAATTGCATTAATACCTACTCAATAAATTGTCAATTATTTAATTTATTCCCGATTTAAAAAGAACAGAAATGTTCATTTAAGTTAAAATTAATTTATTATTTTAACAATTTTCTATGAAATCATAGCAAAATTAGTCGTAAAAAAAAACAAGAAGCTCTACAGGTTTATTTTTCGTTCGTCCAAAGAACATCATACATAAAATAGAATCGACCGAAGAGTATGAGTCAATTCTCAAATGCAACAAGTTCCTTAGAAGTTTCAAGACCATTTATCATATTTCTTACTAATTGTGTATGTGCATAATATCAAGTATATATATTAGAGTGACAATTTTTTGTATGGAGATTTTTTTTTATTAGAATTTTGAACGGGACAGAAACTAAAAAGGGGGTTGAAGTTTGAAATTTGAAAAAAGCAATCGAATAATTTCAAAAAACTTCAGAAAAATTCAAACTTTTTTGGATGAAAATTATTTTTTTAACAAAAAATAAAGCAAAGAAAAAAACTTCTTTACGAATCTCATCTTTTTAAGCTATTCTACATCAACAGATTTTATTTTTTTTATTTTTTCGGTAAGAGTCCCCCCTTTGCTTTATTTTTTGTTAAAAAAATAATTTTCATACAAAAAAGTTTGAATTTTTCTGAAGTTTTTTGAAATTATTCGATTTCTCCACGAATCTCAACTTTTTAAGATATTTTACATCAACAGATTTTATTTTTTTTATAAGGGTTTGCTTTTTTCAAATTTAAAACTTCAACCCCCTTGAGGCACGCCTTCCCCTTAACTTATCGGCACCAAATTTTGGGTACCTTCATTATTCACCAAATACAACATTTTTAGCTTCTGTCCCGTTCAAAATTCGGAAAAGTGGAAAACGCGGTCACCCTAATATATATGTATCAAGACCGTATGACATATTGTAATACGACATAGCACAACGCATATATAGATGAGATATTATTATGATGTTTCTAAGACAAGGTACAGAGAATTCATTTATCATAATCTGTGTATATGAACACAGATATTACGAAATAAGGGCAATTAATTCAAAAGTTAAATATTATTATATATTATTTCAGAAATTTATTTTTAATAACTTGTATGTTAAATTTACTTTATTAATTTTGATTATCTGCGTTAACTGTTATTATTTTGAATTAAATTTATTGCAATAAAGTAAATTTTCAAATTATCCAAAATGCTGATAAGTTAATTTCATCTGTCTCAAATATGACGTTTAATTAATTTTAGCATAATATATTTTTCAATTTAATTATATACATATGTATGTCTGTAATTACTGAAGCATAATCTTGGTTTAGCTCAACTTTGTGTTAAGCATCTCTAGGACTAGTTGTATTACTTAGTTTTAAACTTTAAATGTAGGTAACTTATGTTGTGTTAATTCATACTACGCGTTAACTATAAAACTTCGTTTATGTTTATACTACACGTTGACGTTAGTAAATATCAGCTGAAATTGCGGCAATTTTTTTGAAAATTAGACAAGGACATAAGTAGTAAGTACTGACGAATTTCGGTAGTGTGAAGCATACAACAATATTTCAGCCAATTTTTTCTACAATTTCGTAGAACTTGCTGCTCTTTATATTAATTACATTTTTGGTACATATCTCTTTCTTTTTTTTGCAAGATTTATTTTCAGCTGCTATTAACTATAACGTGTAGTATGGACCTTATGAACAAGCCAAATAGGTTAAAAAACAGAAAAAGGTAATTAGAATAACAAAACAAAGTACATATTTAAATATGCGAAAATAATTGAAAATTTCCTATTATTCTTCAATTATAACACTATATTCATATAAAATGTTGTGTACTTATCAGAGATCAGTCGGATATCCGAAATTTCGAAAAAATATTTTCGGATGTGAGACCATCCGAGATGCTAAAAGTATATT
>JAABKK020007704.1:0-14233 GCA_011634745.2 Catotricha subobsoleta
CCGTTTCTTCCTCTTGGCCACAGAAGTCACAGTCTGGGTCATCTATGACCCCTATGCGTCTTAAATGGCTGTTGAGAGAACAGTGACCTGTTAGGATTCCCACTATCATTCTTAATTGGATTCTTTTGAATCCAGTACTTATATGAACCTTACAAACATTATGTACGATAGAACGCTTTTTCATCATTTTAGCTTAATTCAGTTCTTAAGGATATGTTTATTCTCATTACAAATCATATAAAATTTACCAGCATATAAGCAATAATTTATATATTGAAAAAGTGTGTTTACTAAGTATATGTTTTGCTTTTATTTATATGAGAAGCGACTTGACTTTGTACATAGGTAAAGTATTTAAATGTGTATTTTCTATCAGTATATCCACCCGCGTGCACAGTGTTCCCACTTACATACCCACAATTTAATATAAATTTTCTGTTTTTAATAAAGTAAGAAATATCCCTGTGGCCATAATTTTTTTTTTCTTTCATTTTGATTTTTTCCTTTTTTTTCTTTCTTTTATTTCGGAAAAGTTATACGTAGACGTTTCAAATATTATATTAATAATAATCATAAAATTCAAACAACAAATTGAAATATCTTACGAAAATTAATTATGAAATTCTTGGAAAACCGATATTATGGCGATGTACTTTATTTATTAATTCAAAAGAGAAATTATTGATAAAAAAAAAAATATCTGTGATGTGGGTGTGGGCTTTATGTACGATCTGAGATTGTATTTATAATTTTCTGATTTTCTTCATTTATTATTATTATGATTATTTTTTTTTCTTTGGTGTTCATTATGTAACTTTCGATTGGTTTTTGCTTCTTTTACAGACATCATAATGAGCAAAAAAGAAAAAAAAAATGTATTTTGATATTTTTTGATATTTCGAATTGCTATTATTAACTTAAGGTCAATTGGATGAGGGGTATGTGTTTTGGTGCCTATAGAGTTTTCATTGTGCTCTATAAGCTATAAATTACACGCACCTAGAGTATGATGTAAACAACTAAATATATAAGAGGACAGATATTCGTTAACAATAATAAGCGAATAGATTTTATATGCAAAGTTGCGAAGACCGTGATGTAAGTGTAAGAGTGTAAGTGTAAATTGTAAGTCTTTATAACTTTATAATAGCAGGACGTTGAATTTAAGGAGGATATAAAGGGATGTAGCTGGAGGATGTGGAAGTTTGCTTCTATTATGGTTGCCTTTGGGTATGTTTCAGTCGCAAAGATTTTTTTGTTGTTGTTTTAGAACTTGCCAACCGCCTTTAGGACGTGTTACACGTTTTTGCCTACCGCAAGTTTGAGGGAAAAGCAGATAAATAAAAATGCGAATATAAAAATACGTAAAATATTTTCCTATTAATGCATATAAACTGGTTAAATATACGTATAACCATTTAATCCGCATTAAGTATAACATAAATAATAAACATTCATAAAATATATTTCAGGTATAATCTACTCAATCATCAAACATTTTTCCTAATACCCGCACTCATCAGACAACCAATTCTCTACGCACTTATTCACAATTACTAAACTCATCAAACCTTGTGCAGTCTACCAAAATTATTTAATGTTCGCACAACATTAAAAAGGATTATAGAAGTTAATTGTGAAAATAAAGAGGATTTACCTGAGCGAAAAAAAATAAAAGGAAAGGAAAGGAAATCTATATACATATTTATTAGTCGTATCGAAAATTTGTATTTATACAAAATTAAGGGTTTGACAATTTTCTTATTAATTTGTTTCAATGGTTCGCAAATCCTTCAATTATACATATTTCTATTGAAAATCAAATAAACAGCCATTACATTTTTACGTTCATTAAGTAAATGTAGTTTTTTTTTTTAAATTTACCTTTTTTAAAAGAATTTTATTGAAAAATTGGTGTTTTGCGCTGTGTTTCTTGTTTTGGTATTTTTTATTTGAATCAAAATTTAGCATACATTTTTTTTTTTGATAAAATTATACCGAAAAAAAAAATACCATTATTAAAACAGTAAAATGTTAGCTGTAAGTTAGTTCGATAAAAAGAAACGAAGATAGAAAAAATTGTAATTTGCATAACTGTCAAGTTCAATTAATCAAGCAACAGCTGAAATAAAATACACGCAAACCAAAATCAAGGATATGCTATACTTATATATATATTGTTTTCATTTATCACAAAAATATAATATATATGGAATAATATTTATATAAAATGACGCAGATTAACTTTAACATAATATTTATTTATTTTATTATAAATTAATGCTATTATAAAATATTAGCTGATAAGCTCAATAATTTATGATGACTTCTTTAATATCAGCAAATTTCTGGTTGGATCATGTGAGAGCAAAAAAAAAAACATATATAAAAGCAAATCAGAAAACCATCAAGACTTTTTCAGCAATCAAAGCGATTGTTAAAATAATAAATTGAAAGCGTTATTTGTATTTTAAAGATATGAATAATTCTGGAAATACTTACACGTGCTATTTAAATTCGCTATACACAAAACATTTTTTTTTCTATTATTATTGTTTTTCAATGTTTTTAACTTAATATTCAAATTCATCTCTAGCCAGCCCAATAGACATTTGTTATACTGTTCTATACAGACACTTTTACATAATATCGTCTAAATTTTGTATAAAGCTATGATGCTAATATCAGAGTATTCGGAATAGATGATATCATCTAACTTAGATGAAAATATAATCATCTAATTATCTCATCTATAGATGATCCACATGGTCATCTTTTATTTGGTCTATCGGAATCTCTTGTGATTGTGTGTATGATATAGATTTTTTCTATCGGTGCTTTAGACAGACTATGGATTATTTTAGGTTTTCTTAAAACTGCGTATATTATATATATAGACATTACAAGACACTCCGATAGACAGACTTTATATAACCTATATATCAAAACTTATATACCATATTTAAACAACTGTATAAAAATGTTCAATAGTGCGCAGGTCTTCTAATATTCGAACTTTCGTAATATTAAATTGAATTTAAGCAAAAAAAAAAAAAAATATAAACAAAAATTTCAATAAAGTTTTCGAGGAAAATAATTGACTTGGAATTACTGCGGCCTTGAAATCTTTTTCTTTTTTGTTATTGTTGTTGTTGACCGTTTGCATATACCCAACATTTCATTTAAATAAAATTCTAAAAAAATGTTCCATCTGGTTTTCTTATTATCGCTATCTGTAATATGTGACACGTGTACGCACCTTTTCATATATTTTGTTATGGTCAATATAAACCCTCAAGTTTAATTGACGTGCTAAAGCTAACTAAAGCTAAATATTAAATCCAATTTAACAATCACATGCACACCAACACAGTCACACAGCTACAAAACACACGCCACAGAAATTATACATATATAGTATATTGTTTTTTTTTCTATCTTTTTTCATTACAATAAAAAAAAAAATATCACAAAGTTTTTTTTTTTTTTTTGTTTCGTTTGTTTGTCGAATTCACTTATCTGATTTGTTTTTTCTTCTCTTTTATTTTTTTCTAAATAACAATTAGAGCGTTTCTGTTTATATTTGTTATCTAATACAAAAGTTTTAAACAAAATAATAAAAAAAAAAAAAATCAAAACACGTGTGATATTTATTGAATAACATTGTAGTACTCTAGGTAAATAAGAAATAGTTTGAGGCCATCGAAAGGCTGACTTTCGATTTGATGGGTTAGCGGAAAAATACCATGAAATAATAAAAAGCTTTCAAGATATTTTAAAAGTAAAGATGAACAACATTGATTTTTTTTTCATTTTTTAGTTTACAATTAAAAAAAACATTGTCCAGACATTGTCTCGCTTAAAATACGAAAGAAAACAATATTCAAATGTATAGACGCAAAAATAGTCTAACTAAGTTTATGGTTTAACTCATCTCATCTGTTAATCAGGCATTAAAGTGGTTCGGTTTTTGCATATTTAAATAATTTTTCTCAAATACGAAATTTCTAAAACTTGAGAAATGCAAAACAAAAAAAAATTAAGTCTATTTAATATTTAACCCATGCACAATCGAACTTTCCATATTTCATATAATTTTAACACAACCCCATGAGTTGTTTATCTGCAAAAGCTCAAATGATACCCAATAAACCACGTCAAATATGTCAGACATTTCACTATGTATTGATTATTTATTCAATGTAATGCGTCGTGTAAAAGATATGTAAACATTTTGTATACACTGTGTTTACATAGCTTGCACAATGTATATCCAATGTTTACATAACTTTTAGACGACGCATTACATTGACTAAACACTATGAATACATAGTGTATGACTGACAAGGGTCAGACGTGGTTCATTGGGATACACTCAGTTAGAGAACTAAACCTATTCAAAAAGAAACAAATAATACATGAGCGAAATTGGAAATCTTTGTCAGAAGTTATATATCTATTTAAAGTTGAAAATTGAACACAGAACTTACAGATATTTTAAGTTCTCAATTTTAATTACGTGTAAATTGAATTTAATTTTCAAATTCTAAAAGCTTCTGACATAGAAAATCTATATCGCTCATGTTACGTTTGTTGAAATGGTAATCTAGATCTCTAATTGATGAGTGTTTTTATCGCTTTAGTCATTTCAGGTTTTTCAAATAAGGAAACGTTTGTAAAGCATGTAACGCTAAAAATGGCATAATACAACCCCCCCCTTCCAGAAACATTCATAAACTCTCCCCTCTCCGAAAACTACGTAACAAAAATCAAGAAAATTCAAAAATAATAAAAAAAAATCGCCTATAATTATTTTAGTATTGATTTGTTTTATTTAAAAATCCATTACGTAACAAATTAAGTTTCTCCCCTTACCCCGTCGTAACAAATCGAAGCATTTCTCTATACCCCGTCAGAGTTAGAAAAATAAAAAAATAGAAAAAAGCGAAAAACGAACCACCTTAATAGGCATAGTACGCTAATAATTTTAATGCGCGCGTGTAAGAAATAAAAAAAAAAGTCATGATATAAAAAATGTATAAATGGAATAAACAACAGAATTGTGAATGGAAGCGTTTGTATTTAAAATGAAAAGAAGACAAGTAAAAAAAAAAAACCATTTAATGAATTTGTATTAAAATAAAGCCAGAATAAAATGTCGTGATGGTTGACCGTATGGGTACAATCAAACAAAAACAGAAATCAAACTGCTTAGCTGTTACTTTCATTTTAGCCACAGAAATGGAAACAAGAATCATCTCTAATGTCCAGATGCTTATTTGCTGAACGCTGCTCCTATTAGTCATCAATTGAATTTACTTGATTCTTGGGTAAGATAGCTGGCCTTTAATTGTATTGAGCGTGCGAGTAAGATACGCCTACAACGATCTTAAGGTTTTTCAAATTTGTATTAATGCAAAATCTATATGAATAAAGGGAAAAGAAAAATATTTGCTTCGTAAACTCCTCTCATTTTGCATTTTTCAAATTATTAAGATATTTAATAGACAAAAAGTCTTTGTACCAAATTTCCAATTTCATTGTGATTATATTCATTAATAACACGTCGCAAATTTAATGAACTTAGAAATTGTCTAATGATTTTATAATAGACTAGATAACAGAGAGAGGAGTACATAACCAAAAATACGGTATTTCAAAAAATAGCCAAAAACACAACCATTAATTCGTAAATGATTTGTCATTCAGTTGTTTAGTCATTATCACGTATTTTTTTTTTTTTTTTACAGACAACAAAGCCCCAAGTAAATGAACTTTCATAGAAGACATTTCGTCACGAATAAAGTAATTATTTATTTGTCGTTTATTCTACGCACTTTTTAGACACAAGATACGATAAGGGACAAGACAAAAAAATAGAACCCCATAAAAAGGAAAGTTTTTTTTTTACAAATTCCATTAAACCGCGCATGTTTCCATACACAGGTCGGTTTGTAAGTATAAAAGGCACCGACTTGAAAATAATAAATAATATAATACCTGCTTGTCTTTTTTTGTAAATATAAAAAAAAAAGTAATAATAACAATTTAATAATAATGAAAATAGATAAGAACCGCACCATCTCCATATACATACGGACTCTATTGTGCAAGTATATCTTTTTTGCTATCTTATACTATATATAGTATATATTAACTAATATAAAATTTGTGTTTGCTGGGGCCCTATATGGATTTAATTATTCGTATATACTATATATGTGACGGGGATCATTGTATAATAAGTACACAATACAAACATTCACTGTTTTTTTGTTGTTATTAAGTTAATTTTCGATATAGATGCCATTAAAATGTACGAAATATCTTTCTACAAACAATTGACTATATCTAAATGCTCTTAGCCCAACAATCACCACTAAAACTGTTCATATTCGCCATAATATTCAAATATATACAATATACACAATAATAGAGGATATTCTTGTGCATATTTAAACATGAAGAGTTTTGTTGAACTCCATGAGAAATATATCAGTTATTTTCATTATATTCTCATACACAGTCAGGAACATCTATCTATATACATATATTTGTATCTATATATTATTTTTGTTATGTAGTATATATTTAATATTATATAGTGTATAAAATGTTCGGTTACTATACACCAAAAGACTGCACTAAAGTCTCATGATTTTTTTTTTTATCTACATACATATATAAATATATACATATATAGATATAATATAGATATAAATATATATAGGAGAGTTATATATGAAACAAGTTGTGATATAGCTATCGATTTTATATACACATTTCACGTATAGCCGAGCGGGAATATAAATGCCCCAGCCTGGCTGAGCTCTTATAATATATTTGGCACGTGTAAAATATTAAATTAACATTCGTTTCATTGCGAATAGGGCGACTTGGTTTGGTTTGGTTTTGTTTTGTTTTATTTTATTTTATATTTTGTTTGTTTTTTTTTTAAAACGAATTTGAGAAGTTCGGTATTTATATTACCGAAATCTATTTGTTTAGTATTATATACTTACAAGTCGCTTTCGTTATTGTGATTCGAGTATGTTTTTTGTTGTTGTTGCTTTCACTCAGCCTTAATTTGATAAAAAATGAATGCGACAAAAAAAAAACTGACCCTACTGGAGTAACAAAAACGCTAGCGACTACAGTTGAAATTTTTTATCGTTGCAATTTCAGCTGACAATTTTGGCATTGTTGGCGTTTTAGTAAATCAAATAAGCATAAGAATATTTGAAATAACGCATGCCCATTTTGTTTATTTTGCTACAACGCAACAATATTTTTTCTGTATCTATAAACGGACTCTACTGTATTTCTTCTTATTACATATTATTATTATTATTATTGTTGAATGTTCGTGTGTGGTCTTTACAAACTTTGTTTGTCCCAAGCTCCCAAGTACGTTTTTTTTTTTAATTTGAACTTTATATTTAATATTTTCGTTTTTCACGGTTCCGTCTCGGATTTGAAAAAGGCGTGAATTTGTTTTTTTTTTCTAAAATTTTTATTCGGTACACATGCCACCCGATATCAGATCGACTTACACGTTTTCTTATCAAACCCATTTTTAAAAACAAAACAGTTTGTTAACCACACATAAATTATTATCTATTTGCTGGCTGCGGTTTAAGAGCGAAGAGATATATTTACTATTAAATTTTCGGTAGAAATTTTTATTGCGCCATTAAAATACATATTTGATGCAAATAATTGCAAAAATATAAGAATTGCACAAAAAAATGAAAAAAAAAAAATTATAAAATTTTGGAGCAAAATAGGAGAAAAATATCGTTAATAAATAATACAACGTAAAAAATTAATGGGTGCCCATGCCCAACAACCGAAAAACATTTGTTTTTTCAGTTTTTTCAGTTTTGTATTTATTATTGTTTTATTTGAGCAGGTGGCTGGTTTGTTTAAAATGATGAAATACTTTATATAGAACACGATAATTATCGCGTATATCATAAATAAAGTAAAAGAATGGTAAGAATTGATACATTCACCAATTTTTTTTTATCTTAGCGTGTAACTATCTACCTATATGAAAACTTAATTGGAATTTAAAAATTATTAATCTCAGTAATAAAAAAAAAATAAATAAAAAATGTATTCATATCGAACATATTATTTAGCAATACAAACATTCATCATATGGGTAGGTAAATATTTATTATTGTGTCGTCAGTATAACAACACGGATAGTATTAAATAAAAAATGTGTGATTTTTTCGATTTTCAGAAAATATTTAGAGAAAACATAAATAACTAAATAACAAAAAAACAAAAGAAAAAGATAAGAGTATATAAACGAATGCTGGCTGGGTATGTGGTTTGTGTTGTACTGGCTGGATTTCTGTCGAACTTATATTATATAATATTCATGATCTGCTTTTTATTTTGCGGACATGTATATGTATAAGTATATAGATATTGTGTATGAGCCTGTTCCCGTTAGATTTATCTAAATTGGTTTAGAATAACAGATAATCTGTTTGTTTTTTTTTGCAAAAAGGTCTATCATTACCTAAAATCAATATGCAAATGAAAACTAAATCAATCTTTCGATAAACTTTTAGAAATCGCAAATTACTTTAACCACCCAAAGAAAAAACCGATTTCAAGTTCAGTTCAAAACAACACAATTCTAAAATGCTTACTTATTATATCCGTACTAAAGTATTTGTTTTATTTTTTTTGTTTTTTTTAATATGAGTTCATAACAAAATCATCAACAAATATAATGTTGTCATTATTTATAAAATGACATCACATTTCTATGTAAACATTTAACAATGAAATAATATCTCAATTAAATGTCATGAATTCGGTATCCATTATGTACATATAACCATTTGGTTGGACTGGGTGTATCCGTCCATTTAACATAAATTCAATTCTAACAATATACTCAAAAAAAAAAAAACAAAAATTATTATAAAATAATAATTTTCCATTGCTCTTCGGGCATGCAATGGAGTTTTAATAATAAAAAATAATTATTCAACCAAACAATAAATAGCAAACACTGATCATAGGTTAAAACAAACAAACAAATTATCACCAATAAAATGAAGAAGGCTATTAACGGATGTATTTAGACTTATCATTTCATTAATTTATTATTTAATATATCGCGATGCGGTGTTTATGTTTCGAAAGCGATTAACCCAAATTTGAAAAACTTTTCAGGGGAGACACGATGTGTTATGTTATGTGCGATTGTATGAAAAATTATCGTTTTCAAATTGCCGGAAAAATTCTATTTAACGCGACAAACTATTGAACATTTTCTATTTCAAAGTCAACGGTAGTGAATGACATCCAGCATCTTTTTTCCCATCATATTAACTCATTTTCGCAAAAAAAAATAAAATAATAATTTGGGTTATTCGTTATTTTCAAAGTTAAGGTCGCCCGTTACCCCGAAAAGAGTTAAGTGAATTGTTTTGAAAACAAGCTGCTTGGTTTAATTTGAAAGTCTTTGCCAACATTTTATAATAAACAAAATCAAACACAAACTTCGTTATTTGTTCATGAAATAAAGCGGCCTAATTCTATTGCCTGGCAAAGAGATTCAAATTATAGCAAGCAGCTTGTTTTTCAAACAATTCGCTTAAAAGAAAAGGCAAGCCGCTGACCTTTGCCAGGCAGTCTAATAGCATCGATATATTATTCAGTTTTTTTTTTTTTATACATATTTATATTCGTATTCTCTAATAAAAATATTTCTATATATTTGAAAAATTGACTAATATAAAATGTATACATTTGTGATGTGTTTTCCTATTTCTCAAATATATTTAAATTATTTTACTTGAATTAAATAAATTAAAAAAAAATCTAATTTAAAGAAAGGTAAAACGATTCGCTCGTTAAAATACATAATTTCCTTTTTAAAATAAACCGCAGCTAAGAGCAAATTAATTAAATTTAAGCAGCAAAAAAATACAAAATAGAAAAAAAATGCCGGAAAATAAACAAAATAAATAAAAAAACGATTTAAGAAGAGTAAGAAAAAAAAATCGCGCATGTTTTCCATCTATAATAAAATATATCCATTATGAAATTTGTGTAGGTATAAGCAAAACATATATACAAAATAAGCAAGCACACATGTTGAGAGAGCCAAAAGAAAAAAAACAAACACAAACTGAATAAATTAAAATAAGCAAAATACTAAATAAGAATGTGGTTCAGTTTTGAACAAGAGACCATAAAAATCAGATGACGGTGAAGTTGCGATATATATTTTCTTATCAATCATATGTTATTGTAAAATCTAAAACGAAACGTTTATAAATAGATTTTTTTGAAAATTTTCCATTATAACAAATTCTTATAAAATCTTGTAATTTTGATGAATTTTGTAAAAAAAGAAATATCGTGCGATGTCATTTACGATTCTTCGTCATGTTTGAGTCAGTTTTGTTTATTTTGTTTTTTTTTTGAATAACTTTGGTTTAGTAGAAAAATTGAAAAGAAAGTTTTTTTTTTTTTTTTTAAATATTGACTAACTTAAACTTTTATATGACCTTGACTTTGATCTTGGCATTTAAACAACACGGAAAACGTTTTTTTTTTTTTTTTATATTTTATAAAAGTTTCCGTTTTTTTTTAAAATTATTAGTTTGGTTTATTAATAAGCACCACTCTTCATGTTGATAGAGATGATTTGTTGCTTTTTTAATGAATTGGAATTAATTTATTGTTTGACCTTAAACCAATTTAAAAGTAGTATATCGCAAATAGTTCATTAAATAGTATCGGTTAATGACCTTACGTTTTATTCCTTTAAATTTAGTTCCAGTGCTAGCAAATAATTTTGTCACGAAAAGAGAGAAAAAAAAAACCGTCCATTTGAAAGATTTTGATTATCCTCTCATCTCATAAATATAATTATTTCACCAAAATAAAATAAAGAAATAATTTTATTTTGTTCGCATAAAAATGAATGGCCTGAAAATAGAGATTATGTCATAGAAATATTTTTAACCATCGAAACAAAGCCGGCAATATATTCAACAGAAATAAAATGAACTAAAGATTGTTTTGTTAGTATATTAATGTTTTTTTTTTTTTCGTTTTTGATCAAACGGTCATACCTCCTAAACACGCGCACGCATATCATTATCTGTATTTTAAGTACATATGTTCGTTGTATATTTACACAAAAAAAAAAAAAACATTCACAAAAACGTGCTGCCAATGGATTGTTACACGACTTCATTTTTGGTTAAGTTAGAAAAAATGTATGTACTTCGTTTTCTCTGGATTTTAGGGTCGGAAATAGGTCATTAATGTACTAAATAGACGACGGAATCTTTTGCTCGTAAAAATATATGGTTTGATTTCGATTAGTTTATTATCTTGATAAAATTCGGAATGTAAAATCTTTACCTTCCACCCACAGAATTCGGGTCTCATGAATCAAAACCACAGCATGGTTAATTTTCATGAACACAAGATTGTTTGTCTTTTGGTATATTGAACATCAATATCCCACCATTCAATTCTGCAGCAAAATTGATCTAGACAAAAAAGTGGTAAAAAAAACAAGCTGCGAACCAAAATATGTATTTATTGAAGAGAAAGAAATTCTACGAGTTTTGGTATATATTGACCATCAAAATTCTCCCATTGGATTCGAAAAAAAAAAGAAAGTAAAGTAAGCTTCACATGACTGAAATGTTTGGAACATTTCAATTTCAATTAAACAGAATATTATTTTATGTTCATTCATTCAAAAATCAAACACAAAAATTTGATTTTCTGTGCTCGCAGACATTATTTGTGTATTCTCTACATAACCATATGTATTACGATGTGATTAAAATAAACCAAGCACCGCAATTTCTGTTTTTATTTTCTGCCATCATATCTGGAGGCACAAATAAAATAAAAAAAATAGGATTTTTTTTGCTTCAATTTGAAATAATTAATGAATTAATTTCCAGAAATCGTCGGTGTTTAATTTTGAAATTTTATATCAAAATAGAAGAACTGTTTTAATTGCAACAACAACAACAACAACAAAATCTACCGATAAATTAATAATAGATTTGTAAAACTGTAGAAAATTTCCGTTATACTTAAAAAAAAAAAACTAGAAACGAAAATAAAAGCATGCACATTTCATGGCACGATGGCAAACTTATATACACACAACACAAGACATAAAATACAGAACCCCCACCCAATTTATTAATGCCATATCTAACTACATATTTATTATTTTCCCTATTCAAAACAGTTGATACAAAAAATAATAAAAATAAAAAAAAAAAAAAAAAATTCTGCACGAAAAACATATATAACATTTGGAAACTTATTGGTATAACAATTACGTAACACATAATATTTTGTATCCGTAGACTTACAGATAGAATGAAATATATGTATATGTTTTATATTTCAAGTCTATTTGGATGATAATTGAAGATATAAATCATTTACTGGTTAATTAGATACTGTCTACAAAATGAAGTTAACTTTTTGGTATTAATGTTAATGTTGAGGGACTTGTCAAATTTCATTCATTTTATGATGATTAATCGATTCGAATGAAATTTGTATGTGAAGGATGCTTTTAATTTAGATCAAGTTTGTACATTTCGAACCTATTCTGGATTTATATATTGCGCTCATTCATCCAATTGTAATTTAATATTTCCAGAAAGATAAATTGAAAATGAAAATATTTACAAAAAAATAATATTTGGATTCGGTTATATTTCATAATGTCTGCCTTTACCATTTCTATCCATGCACGATGAAAAATAGCGACGAAGGAAGTGAAAACAGCCAAAAAAAAAAAAAAAACCAAAAAGCAATTACTTAACGCTTGAGAAATGGAATTGTAAATTAACAAATTAATTATATGTATTTATTATAATGACCCGAATGTGTAAATTACTTTGTGATATTTTAATCATTTTTTTCAGTTTTAGTTTATTGTTTTCATAAGTTGCTTTTTGATCGTTTGCACCTATTATATATAATTACTAACGTGATCACGGATATACAGCAGATGATTAACAAGATTTCTAAAGCATGAAATTAGTTAATTTTTCTTTCTTTTTTTTTTGTGCCTCAGAGGTCTAAATAAAAAGTACTTGAAAAATTAAATGGCGGAAGAAGAAACGAAGTGAGTAGACAGAGAGTTATAGTTAGTGCTGTATAAATATTATGTATTTTTCAATAATGTTTTGCATTTCTTGAAGCAGAACCGAAATATTCAAATTATCATTATCATTATTGTTATTGGTATTATGTTTTGGTTGATATCCGTCTAAATAGAATCATCCAAGATGGGATCGCCCCACTAATTTTTGAAGACGAAACTATCTCTTCCTCAATCACCCCAAATTTCAACTTCCGTTCAGAAGTTACTTACTAGGAATGAATACTCCAATAACCTTGAAAATGATGTTAATTAGAACATGATATAAATGAGAATTGTGATAAAAAGCTTGACAATGACATATATCTACTACACAATTAATCACAATTATATATATGACCAATTGATACAATAATTATGACAATAGACACCGAAAATTAATAGAATTTATGGTATAAATCTGCAGTTAATAACAAATGGCATAACTATTTCTGTACCATCCACACATTATTTTGTCCAAACAAAAATTATATATTACAACCAAATTATTTGCAAACCGGTGAATCTATTTTCACAGAGTATATACAGTTATACACAGACTACCCATTCAACTTATTTACATACATATAATATACGCTATTAAATTTTTAGGCAACCAAATAATGACATAATACAATTATTCATTACATCGTAATTTCAATAAAATTCAATGTCTACAATGAGTTCAAAGCGCAAGCTTCTCTGGAATACATAAAACGGAAAATTTCAATTTCACAAAAATTAAAATATTTACCAGTTTTTTTTTTTTTTTTTGGTTTTATTGAATACGTGGAGGTGGATGCGTATATTCTAATAAAATATACCGATGGACCTATTTGATGTGTTCTGATAAATATATAGCTTAACTGATGGTTAAATATTAAACAAAACAAAAAGAAAAAATGTAATAAAAAAACAAATACCATGCAGCGAATTTTTATTGTTTAAACATCAAAAAAAGCATGCTGTGCGTGTTAAAAACAACCAGGAAGACGAACCATTTTCACTTTTAAAGGGTTCGGTTCGAAAAAACTGAGATTCTTGGGGGTTCGGTTCGGTTCG
>JAABKK020007704.1:14333-24996 GCA_011634745.2 Catotricha subobsoleta
CAGGAAGACGAACCATTTTCACTTTTAAAGGGTTCGGTTCGAAAAAACTGAGATTCTTGGGGGTTCGGTTCGGTTCGCCTCTCTGAAAACAACTTTTCTTTTTCTTTTAGTAGTTAAATGCAAATAGATAAATAATAACATCAACACCAGCAAATGGGAAAATAATTTCGAATAGAAAATCGTAAGAATAATTGATAATTGGGCAAAAGTTCAAATCAAATTCAGTGAATCAATTAATAGTAATAATTATTGAATGATATCGCTCGGATCCAAGAATAGTTCAAAGGTTTATCTTACAAATTGATGTCAATTTTGAATAGGTTAAGTTATTATGGAATTGCTTCAGAGTTCAGACCTACATATGGGGATTTGATTCACTATAGTTTTATTTAAAAAAAAATGTCAAAATTTACAAATCAAATTAAAGTTCTATGAAAACATTCAGTTTACTTATTTCGCAGACAAATAAAACATCAATTCAATTAGTTCAACGCAATTAAATTAAATCAGAAATAGTGCGCATTTCATATCATTTGGATTTCATTGTCCAACAATTTTTATTTCAGGTTATTAAGTATTCCAATTATAAAAGTATAAAATTATAAATAGAAATTCGGAAATTGAAACATAAATACTATTGTCAAAACTATAAATAATAAATACATGGAAAACAATAAACTCAGTATAAAAATAATAACAAAATTATTATCAAAATCTACTTGCTTTGAATCAATTTATCCCCGAACAAAAACGAATTTCAATTTCCATTTTTTTATTTAAATTTTTTTTTTTTATTTGTCTAATCATATTTTAAAATTTTTATTTTCTGTTTTTTGCCATCGTTTCATCTTTATTATAACACACACGTGCAAGATTTAAACAACAACAAAATAATAATTTCAAATAAAGTTTATATACTTTTTAACCGACTGGAAAATAATTTAAACGGAATGATAACGTGTTATTATTTTTTTATTATTTTTTTTTTGAAGGTTCACGAAGTACATACTCGTGTCTCATGTTTTTGGTAGAGATCGAAAATTTTTGTTTGTTCAATATATTTTTTTCTGGAAAAATATAAATGTTTCATGTTAAATATGTTAGATACGACGCGTTTATATTTTTAATTTCTTATATTTATAGTTTGTTTAAATGACAATATGAAAAAAAATAGAAACTTATTTGTAATCTATGTGAATATAATTGATCTGTTGAACATCTGTAATGAAACTATAGAAAACTAATGGAAATTTTGAAAAGTAATTATGTGTAGGATCTATGGGTGAGGATAAATTTTAAAGTTATAAGTTATTAAAACCATTATTAATGGATTCAGCGCGTACTTCCTGCCACTTAATTGATGCTGGCACTCGATGATTCAATGCAATAATGATTGACTTTGGTGGTAAGACTTGAACATATACAATTTTCTGAGAACGACGAGAAACCAGTCTAGTCTTTAGAAGGGAGACATAAAAGAAAACTTAAAACTAACATTTAATATATTTAATATATTTGAAATTATTAAATAAAATACTGATAAATTATTGATGGATTTGGTGCCACAAGGCTCTATGAAAGTATAATTTTAGTAATTATAAATATAAAGCTATGAAAGAGCGCCGTCGCAACGCGACGTTTCAAAAGAATCTTTGACTAGAAATCATGCGAGATGTATCAGATAAACTATCCTTCACATATGAGGTGTTAATATGCTCTATTTTCGTTGCCCTTTCAAAATTTCTAAAATATGTTTGATCGCCGACATACAGCAAATTAATTTCGAATAGTCTTTAACGCTACTCCAAAATATAAGGAAGTGTGACTGAAATATATAAAGCGTCTTCGAGTTATATATGATTTAAAGTGATTCAAAATTAATCATATTAATTTATTTATATAATTTATGATCCACCTTACCGACCATATTAGATTAAATTGAAATAATTCACTTAAGATTACATTAAATAAAGTCGCAAAACAGCGTATACTCTATCTAGTTAGTCATGAGTCAACGACAATAGGAATATAAACCAATTCATAATTATTGCCGTAATTTTCCTCTACTGATAATTCCAATATTTTATCATAGCAAAATAACTTCTTTTTGTTTATTTTTGACTTACATTTTCTTCCTTCTTCGAATTCAAAAATTCAAATCAATCAAACCACTGGTAAAGTAGAATCTCAATAGATTCAAAATTTCATTGCCTCCTGGTGAGCAAAATAATGAAAACTTTGAGTTTTTTTATTTTTCAGTAAACATAAATGGAGATGGACCCATTTATTTCAATTATTAGTAAATTAGCAAACTTCTACTTTCGCTTAGCAATTAATTTGTTTAAGAAAAAAAAAATCTGATACAAATTTTCTATATAAATAAAACAAATCCATTAATGCATTAATATAAAATTGTTACATTTATAAAGTCATATAACATAATAATAAACATAAACAATATATAAACATAAAGTAATAGAGGGTATTTTTTTGTGTCTCGATTCTCTCTTGTTTGTTTTGTTTTTTTTTTTTTTTTGTTTTTGTTTTATAAATGTTTGTTTTGTATTAATGGATTACCTACTTAAAAGTCGAGAGACTTATATTTTCGCTGATATTATTTGTTGCTGGTGTTCTCATTATCTTAATTATGGCAATATAAAGTATTATAGTATAAATAAATTGACATTGGTGTACATTAGAGAATAGGGTAATCAGTGATTTAGTGGGAGCCCGTATTTGTTACAATGACAGATTGTTATTTAGAATCGGTACTAATTGTGTTGAAATTGTTGGAATTTTTTTCTTTTTTTTTATATTACTTTCGACATTTATCAGATGGAAAAATAGAGATTATAGTGGGGGCTGCAAATTCGTTTGCCACACAGTTCAATGTAATTTACAACGTGTAAGATTTATAGTCAGGTAGCATTTTACGTCACTCTACTATGATCCTGCTTAATCCGATGTTTTAGACAAATAAATAAAAACCTTTAAAGATTTCTGGAAACTAAATCAGAATCACTAAGTACGTTCGTTTTGCAACTGAGCAGAGCTGGATACAACTGATATTGGATTGAGGTTGGATTACATCACGTGCATTGTCAACTGAGCCAACAGCGATTAGATCAAGACTGGATGCCATTGCTCGTCGCACTTAAATCTGAACCAACTAAAGTAGCGAAACTTGCAAAACGAACTCAGTTGGCTCACTTGGTTCAATTGGTTCGCACTTACTGAATTACAAAACGAACCAATATATATAAACCTACTGATTCATATTAATCTTCCAACAAAAATCACTCATAAGTCATAGGTATATTAAAATGCTTCAAATCTTTGCAACAATCTGGAAGACTTACTGAAAAAAACCATAAATCATTAATTAATTACTTCTACTATAATAATATTTATGAATTGCATATATATCGAATAATGCTAACATCAAAATTGCGGAACCCCTACATACCTATCGAACATTTCTACATAAATAAAAGAAAATGAAAAAAAAACAAAAAACTTATTTGTTATCGCTAATAAATTATCTCTCGCGTTTTTGTTTACATTATTTGTCAGGTACTTGTAACATTGCTATTTTCGTTTTCAATTTCTTTGGGTTCGTTGGAAACGATTTAAAATTTATTTAGATAACTGACATTTTATCTATATTTGCATATCAATTAAAAGCAATAAAACAAAAAAAAAAAAGTTAGCCGCACGTGTAATAATATATACTATATATAAATAAATATATATACATATTTATAGTATATATTTTTGTTGTTGGTTCGTTCTGTTTGATTTCATTAATTTTATTCGGAAATTATATCAGCAAGTATTTGTATGACTTAAATGGGTATGTTGTCATTATATTTAATAGCTTTCTATATTTAAAATTAAAACGATTTGATTGTGTATCTGAGTTTGTTTTTTTTTAACTTAAATAGAAAACATGTACGATATTGTATCAAAAACGGTTATAATCGCGTATCTTATAAATAACCTACATAGTAATATGCTGAAAGTTCAACTAAAAGAACAATATACCAACGGAAAAAAAACACAAAGTTTCCGTACCAATTCGAAATTGTCAATATAAATGTCGGCATCTAAGTATATGACGTTGGACTTTACTATTAAATTACGAACTCATTCAATATTTTTGGAGAAAAATAAAAATAAAAATAATATTAATTCAAGCGCCATATTATTTATTATTTATTTATTTTTAATTTTTTTTTTCATTGATGAGAACTTGAAATGCCTGCTGTTTGCACTTGAAATTGTTCCGAGCAATTTCTTCGATTTCATTAAAACATTTATTTATCTCACAATATATATCTTTCTATCAATGACTTTTTTTAATATATATCGACACCATATATATTTGTAACTATATAACTTATTTTTTACTTGTATTCTTTTGTATATGTAAACCTTAAGTGTACACACCTCAGGCATAGCAAACACAAATAATTAATCGACATATTCTAATTCATTTATTCTCGAAAAAAAAAAAAAAAATTTTTTTGTTTTTGTTTTTTTTCATATTAAAAAAAATACGTACTCAACCGAACACGACACGTTTACTCATTTGTCTAGTAATAGTTTTTATAATTGTCTGGTGGGATTCGTTGAGAATGTGTTTTGAGAAAAAAAAATTGCAATGATCGATTTTCGCATATTTATAATGCAAATTTTGAATAAATCATCATTAAAAGTCCAATAACATAAAAAAATATGTGTAACATTTAAAGCTAAAACGGTTTTGTTTTTCTTCTTTTTAAAAAAAAAAATAATATCAACCATATAAGAAGTAAGTACATTTAACTCAACAGACGCACCAATATTGAAACACTTACGTAATTTGTTTTCATTAGAATTTTTAACGTTTGTAAGATAGGTACATTGAACATTGTACATGAATAATGTTTATAGTCTCCTCAGAACCCTAGTACTTATTGTATGGTACACTTAAATGATTACGTGTGTTTTTTATAAATGAAATATTTTCGGTTTCTTCTTTAATTTTTTTTTTTTTGTTTCTCAATGATTCGAATTATAAGAATGAGGAAAAAAATGCATATACGATATAGGTATATAGAACAAGAACGAACATATGGTATGTAGTGTTACAGGCAGACACTACAATTATATTTATAGTTGAACCAATTTTTTTCATTTTCTTTTTAACGTGGTCTGTTGAAATTTAAAGTTCTATATATTCCATGAAAGATCCGCATGCACTATTATTGTTATTATAGGAATGCTCAGACAGTTTTTTTTCTTCTATTCTTTCATTATTTTGTTATTTCTCTTTCGTGTTTGTTAAATTAAATGAAAATGTTTGTCTTATATAAGATTCGTATATTTTGTGACATACTCTACGTGATTGCGTCATTTGTAAATAGTTCATTTAGTAAATTAACGTCAAGTAAGATTCTATTAAATTATATAACAACTTCAGTTTTCGTATATTTTCAAGAGAATACAATTCTACGTCTTTTGGTTGGTCAGTGGACAATATCCGACCACTAAATTTTGAGAAAAATTGAAAAAAAAAATGTAAAAAAAAAAAAATTAAAATTTAAAAATTGAATGCTTCTTTTACTTCATTTTTGAGAAATTCTGCGATGCTAGTGGACGGATTTTTTTGGTTGAAATACCAAAAGACGCAGAATTTTTTTTTCTGCGAAAATAATTTCTTACAAAAATGAAGTCGTGTACCAATTAATTGGCAGCTTGTTTTTTAAGGTTTTACTAAAAAATTAAGTAAATACTCAAAAAAAGGTAGTAAATAATTGGAAAATGAAGTAAATACAGGGAAAATATAGCATTTACTATATATAATTTGTTATAATTCTATTTTGTACTTCGTAAAAAGTATGTTCAAAAATTTTTTAAAATTTTCTGCAAACAACGTGAGTGTCGAGGTGTAGCGTACTGATTGCTTTAATATTTCTACAATATAACATAATATAGTTTATTACGACCTATTTTACTTTTGCTTTACAGAGATGTACGAATAAATAATCATTTATAAAAACTAAAAGAATGCAAAAATTAAAAAAAGTTTTCCGACAATAGCTAATACGATAGAATAAATTGTGCCTTCATAGTAACCCGCGAAATTGCCGATATGGTTATATAATAGACTATATACTTATTGTATTGGCTTGGCATGGTAACATCACTCTATTTTCTATATGTTGTAAACGAATAAAATGTCTATCTTCTTATAAATCGCATCATCGACCTTGGCGTCTGTCAACTGTTTTCACCATATATACATATAATGAATATTATGTACCGAAGAAAAAAAAACTATATATATAACACTTTTCGTGCTAAAGAAAAAAATGAAAATAGTCCATTGCACGTGTCAGTCTAAATTCATTCTCATTTTTTTTTTCTTTATTATTATATTTTTTAGTGTGTGCGTGTGTATTATATTGATGTGTATCGTTTCATCTGTTCGTTTTTATATTATAAGAGAATGTCATGTTAAATGAAAAGAGTTCTGCCACTGCCTTGATATTTGAGAAGATTAGTCAGCAAAACATATCTATATACATTGTATATCATATAGTATTATACGAAAGAATGATTAATATTTTTTTTATTTATTTATTCTTTTATTGTTGGTCGCGTACAATTGGCAATTGATGTGTACTGAGAGATGAGGAAATGATCTAATTAGTGCCAATAATAGTGAATGATGCATGTTAAAAGAGATTTAATCATTTTTGATAATGTGTTAGGATCTGTGAAATTTTAATATTTGCAGAAAATCGTAATTACAAATAAGAATTTTAGACATATAGAAGGTTAAGTTACTTAAGCAAAAATATTCATCCTTATTAAAGCTATATATATATATATATACATGCGTAAATCAATTTAGATTTAGAGTAAAATGTGACATGTGATTTTGATTTAATTGATCAAATTTATCAATTAAAAATTGTATAATGCAATTTATGTGTTTACTAGAGATGTGCATTTTGTGTATGCTTGTTGCAAAGAGAAATTCTCTATAAATAGAGAGAGATACGCACACTTGCATATTGTTTCATATAAAATATATGTAAAAACCAACATAAATGATGTTCTTAATTCAATTGGAACAATCGGATCAATTGAAAAAAATACATCGTTTAGAAATTACACCACAATCAAAAAATACAAAAAAAAAATATATGAATTTGAAAACTGTCCGTGAACACCATCAACTTGAACCACATTGTCGACATCAACAAACCTATCACTTATGAACAGACATCGACATGTAGATTCGAACAAAAGAACTTTACATCGCAATGTGTTACAATTACAAGAATTGCAGAATATTTTATCGTCAATTGGTCAAGTTAGCTTGTATAGAAAACGAGAGCAGCTAGTAGATTAGTATGTAAAACATCACATAAAAATTTCAATAAAATTTCTTTAAATTATTCAGAAATTCATTTCCGAAAATAGAATTCCTAAAAATATATTTAAGTACTGCATTTGTGTTAGTAGGAAAGATTTTAAAATATAAAAATTATTGGGTGCTTGTATAAAATTAATGCAAAATAAAATGACATTGTTGAAGGTTAAACATTATACACAAGATCCACGGCGGTTGCTTTCAGAGAAGCAAATGATTGGTAAATATTTCTATGACAATTATTAATCGAAAATAATGAAATTAAATTTAAGTGATACATTTATGTAATAAATAAAAAATAAATAAATAAGTATTTCAGCAATATTTTATTGTAAGAAATGACTTGGTGGCTTGCTTAAAACAAATTCAACAGAAACCCAGTTTCTATTAGGTGTAGGGGTCGTCCAAATTTGGGGGAAGATTGAAATAAGAGAAGAAAAACGGACAAGAGAGGGGGGAAGGCTAAACAAGATTTAGACGTCCGCTTTAAAAAAAAAAAAATGCTAAATATTCTTATTTTTATATTTCAATTGATAAAATTCGTTTTTTTTTTTAATTAAGAACCTCCGAAAGGCAGGGGAGTATCTAAAAAGTGGACAAGTCTGGGAAGAGGGAGAAGGGGTCTAGAAATGCATAATTTTTATTAGGTTATTTGATATAATTAACTGGGACTATCAGAAAAATACAAAATCTGGATATAATTTTCACTTATTGCATAATATGCTTTCTCTTGCATCAGTATTAGCTATAGCCGCGAATATTTATTCCAAAAAAAAACAAATTGTATATATTGGAAACATTTCAAACGAGTGTTTTAGAAAAAGACAAATTCTAGTTTTATTCTTATTCTGAAAATGAATTCAGTCACTTCAAGAAAGTTTTACATGAAATCCGCGATTCTTTATATATAACTACCTATTACTTATTAAAAAAAAAAAGAAAACTTTAGTAAAATATAAAAATAAAACATATTGCTGTAAGTAAATAATCTCTGACAGCAAATTTGTGATGAAATAAATAATACTTATGGGTTATGGCATACAATGTATTAGTAAATAGAATACATATGAATACTAAATAGTGTTGAAAGACATGGCACGTTTTTTAAAAAATATATATGTATATATGTATACATACATATAAACTCATTCGCGTTTATGTAAATACAAAATAGACAAGATAATGGAGTAGTAAATTATTTTTTTTTTCTATGATTTTTTAATCGGAAATGCATGACAGCTGTGTATTAACTATATAACTCTTGCACTTATTGTTGTTTAAATAGATGAGATAATTACTTAATAATGAACGAAACCCACGATTACTATATTTTGCGTTATTAAATTTTAGTATTAAAATTGAAAACCACTTCAAACCAAATAAGTAGCAAGAAAACTTATCTTACTGTTGATGACTCAATATTTTTGTATTTTAACGCACTAATTACACATATAGACGTCGAAGAACGTTGTGTATATGTGTATCATAATATTTACTTTAACTGATCTATCATTTTGAAACTATAAAACCGGCGACAGATACTTTAACATTTAACCCTAATCCGATTTTTAAAATGGGTGAGGTGGATCCATATGATGCAAAGTTTGCAAAGAAGCCTATAGGAGTTAAAATTTACTGAATGGGTCATATTGACCTATGGGCACGGTTTAGGGTTAAACATTTGTTGGTTTTTATTATTTTTATTTTCGCTTTATTTTTGAACAAATTTAAAATTTTGAAAAAAAAAAGTTTGTCAATGAGAACGTATGCAGACTGTTTTGCAAAATGTAATAACCGGTTTTAATCCTTCGTTATGAAGTCAGACATATACTATATATATTTTTTTTTACACCATTTCAATGTTTTTTTTCTTTTCAATCACCTGTTTTCTCCTCAATTGGCTAAATAAAAAAAAAATGTATATAAATAATGTGTAAACTTACCAAATTAAATTGAAATTAACTGCAATATTTTCACTAGCAAGATGTTTGTTTATTTACAAACAAAAATTTACTTGAACTTTTACAATCAATTTTTTTTTTTTTTAGAAATAGTTTTTCATTTAATGCTTTCTAAAAATTCACCAATGTAAATTATAGTCATAATATTGTTAACAATAAGAAAAAAAAAATTGTTGGTAAATAAGATTAAGTTCGCACAATAGAAATAATGAAGAAAAGAAAAAGAAAAAAATGTGACAAGGTTTATACAGCTTCACAATTTTATAACGCTTTCGCTAAAAATCTTCAATATATATACGCGAAACATTCACAAGTTCAATGTAACTTGGATTTTTGATTACCACCAAAAATCGCAAATAAGACTATATGAATAAATATATGATTTTTCGCAAGCGCACAAAAAGAAATGTAAAATATGTTGATAACTTCGTTCACTCACAAAATAACTTGATTAAATAATATTTATTTTTTATTTATTTTTTTTGGTTTTTAAACACATAAACCTTTTTCAAATATCACCAAAATGGATTATGTGCTGATGATGTGTTTATACCTTAGCTTACCGGAGTCAACTGAACATTATTTCTATTTAATGTTTGGATGATATCAATTGTTTTTTTTTTTTTTTTGAATAAATTTTATATGGCAAGAGAATAAAATAACGAATAATGTTCGTTGTACCGATAAAAAGAAAACGAATTTGAAAGGTTTTCTCTCGTGTTACTCACATGGTTTCTCTCATCTGATAGAACTATAAGGTAACTCCCATTTTTGTTCTATGCCTTTGCCTTTGGTTATACATTCAATGTAATGATATTATTATTATTTATCATGTTTAATGTAAACGCTTTTGAAACATATTTGATTGAGAGTTGTGTTTACTTTGCTCTGTAGTGTGGTTATTCCTTAGTAGAAATAGTTTTTTGCACTTAGTTTTGGTTTTTATAGCATAATTTGTCGAAGTAAGATTCAAGATCCCGCAAAAAGAACTCCATTGGTTCACTGATGCAAATTTAGCAATTTATATAAAAAAAAAAATTATTTGGCCCACTTTTAGAAAAAAAAAGTTGTACTAATTGAAAATATAATTGTATCGATTTGTCAGTCAGCGGCCCATGAACTGGTCCAATTAGACAAATTATATAGTGTACTTCGAGCCGCTACCGCTACTCCCGGAGAAGGGAAAAGTAGTGTTAGAGCTATTCGCCTATGTCGTTGCAAATAGATGGAGCTAAAAACATGTAGTTAAGCGCTGTCAAAATGTAGATTTTTTTGT
>JAABKK020007715.1:0-24989 GCA_011634745.2 Catotricha subobsoleta
GGTAATCTTGAGACAAAATGCAACTCAGAAAACAGTGGTACCGGGGGTGTTACAAAAGATCGATCCACCCTATTATACATATATTAATATAGTAGTATATTGTAAAGAAATCCGTTAAAGAAAGAAAAGAAGTAGAAAAAAAGAGAACTTCTTATATGTAAGTACATTTGTAGAGATTTTCTTTTATTTGAAATGATAAATCAATTTAATAAGATTTTAATTTACAGTTTCATAATGTCTATTGTGGTTTCGTCTACAATTTCAATGGAGCAAAAAAGAACGTTTCTTGTTGAACTTTCATTTATAATAAGCATGGTGTGACAGTCACAGACTATATATATTTATTGTGTGTTCAAATTAAATTAAAATCTGTAAAGATTATTTCTTTCTTTAGCTGTAATTTCTTTCGTATACTTACTTATTTAATTCCCATTTGTGTTCTATTATGTATTACAAAAATTGTATTTTTTTTTTTTTTTTTTAATTTGATCGCAATCACAAATAACAATATAACTAAATGATTTATATTTAAAAAAAAGATTTATAGAAACAAAAATTCATAATAATAAAAACGGTGCTATCAGCGCGCTATCAGCTCGATTACATAGTAACCTTAACCACAGGATATCTTATTGCTAATACCTTCCTCTACTATTTTTCTTCATTGTTTTTTTTTCACGTGAAATAATAAACATAATAAATCTATATATTATTAATCATAATACGTATTATATATTAAGTATCCTAATTCTTTACCTCCTTTATTACGACTCTTTTTGTAATATTACATTGGGATTTATGGCTTACGTGAGCATTAGCAATCAAGCATATCTTTTTTTTCGTTTTTTTTTTACTTAGGAAATATTTTGGATTTTTGGCATTGGCATTATAACGATCGTTCAGCTATTACATTTCTCAGTATAGAATATTATATATATGTATTGAAATTTGAACCTATTCGCTAAGAGAAGAACAAAAAAAAAAAAAAAACATACACATCATTATCGATTTGGTAAGTAGGTTACTATAATAACTATATAATAATGTTTCGAAATAAATTCTTCTCCTTAATGGTGATTTTTTTTTTCTTCTGCTGAATACATTTCAATAAGTAGGCGGTATTCTGTGAAAACTAGATTATTAAGCGAGATTAGGAGGATCGCCATTGAAACTATATGAAATAATTTGAGTTAAAGGTTAAAATACCATTGGAAATGAAAATAAAAATAAAAATAGTATTTATATTTAATAAATATATACAAGTACAATTAAATTAAGACACTCGCATAGTCAAGTAGATCAAATTTAGATCAAAGCTATTTATTTGTTGTTGTTTTTTTATTTTCTTGTTTAAATGTACTAATTTGTGAAGTTATCATTTTCTGTTTTCTGAAATATTTCTGTTATTGAAGCTAACTTGATTGTTCTACTTTCTATTAAGCTTTCTATTTTTTCCATTATGCTTGAAAGAAATATTTTGATCTGACTTTTTCCTTTCCATCTTTTTTCGATTTGAACAAATAATTATTTCAAGCAACACAAAAAGAAAAAAACAGTAGAAAAAAAATAACCTTTCCGATGAAGTAAGTGGTCCATCATCAAAATTATTAACTGCATACATGCTTTTGTGTTGTGGATAAAAATATTTCTTTTCACTTATATGTTTAACTAGGATCATAGTAAATAGATGAAAGCTATTTCTTATCTATAATTATTTTTTGTTTTATTTTCATTTTCTTTGGTTCGCCTTTGCCTAATATGAACTTATATATATTTATTTATATTATATATAGAAGCCACACAATACATTTTAGAAAACATTAATTGCAAAAAAAAAAAAAAAGAAAAGGTTTTTTGCTAGAAAAAATGTGTGTATGCATCTTTATTTCAGAACAATAAAAGATACGACATGTTTAATACAGGACAAAAAAATTGACTTTAGTTTAGAATCTCAGTATGTCCGTGAATATATTATATTTCATCATTGCATGCGATTATATGCAAACAAAATTGCGATGTGTGGGTTCGTATTTTTGTGTTTGGTCGTGTATTATTTATTTTATATAACAATATAAATAAATAGTTATATATATTCTAAATCTAGTGATATACAAATAAGGCGGTTCGTTTTTATTATTTTTGCCAAATTTTTCACCTTCCCTCACTCTAAATGATGACAGAAGTTAGGGTTTTTGACTGAGCCGATTTAATGTATATTTGACCATATATCGGCATTGACTAGAAATTTTTATGAATAAAAAAAAAAACTTGTTTAAGAAATTCTCATTTTTGTCTCTTATCTTCATCCATTCAATCTCCTCTGCAGGTACAAGCCAAAAATTAGCTGCTTGAAATGAAAACTATCGGCTCCAAACAAAGTTTTTTTTTCCCCTTCAGTACGTTTCGAAAGAGTGGAAAATATAGAAAAACGAACCACCTTAATATACAATATTTTATTTGAAGGGATTTTATAACAACAAATAAAAATTGGGTCAAGCCAGTTCAGCTTATAAAACCTCTTCATTTTTGTAATAAAGTGGTTTTTTTTTAGGGTTTTCTTTATTTTATATTATATTTTATTTGGTTTATAGTCTGGGTAGATTCGTCATATAAAAGGCGACCGGTGACTTTATTATATAAAATGGTTAACTTATTAAGTTGTAAAAGAAATTCTTTAAATCTTGTTACGATGACCATAAAAGTTTGGGTAAAATTACTGTAATGAGATTATTAAACCTGATGCGTTTCGTTTCTATACAATGTTTTATGCTAGAGGCTATGCACGACAACTGAAGCAGCTCAAATAAATTCATCCAGGAAGAAATACTCCTGAATATTCTATCACATTCTCAATAATTTTCGAACACTTTATTTGCATTATATTGTTTTTTTTTTTTATTTTAAATATTCTTTTTCCACAAGAGTTAATTTTATCATAGAAAAAGTTCTAGCGATTTGCTATCACGTGTCTAACCACATCAAAATAATATTTACTCCGATAAATTTATGTTTCGCTTAGACGAGAGTTCAATTTCAGATAAGATCCAGTATAATATAATTTTATATTATAATAATCTTATGCAACTATATGCTCATTAACATTCTATTCTTATATATTTGAAAATATTATTATGACTCGAAATTTTATACAATTTCTACTCGCTGCTACCACAAATCGACCCGGACTGCATATAAAATAAGTAGTTTCATATAGATATATTATTTATGCTGCTTATTTTTCTGTTATCTTTATTTTATTTTGAAAATCTAACATATAAGTTTGTTTCTATGTGACATAACTTTTCACATATATGCGAGATTCACTTACTTAATAATACTGACAAGAAACTATATACTTAGTTCTAATTGGGCTATAAAATTTCTTCAAACTCGCAAGCGAGTTTACAAAAAGAAACCGATACAAGTATATTTTATTTGAAAGTTTACACGTAGATATTTGATTAAATTGTACATTCACAGTTTCATCAATGATCATATTCACATTCAAACATTATTTTATTAGATTATATTCTACATTAAAATGTAACATCATATTTCAGTAGTGGATGTTGCATTTGTGTTGGATATATCTACATTTCTATTATAATAACTAACGCACGATTAAAATTAACGAATATAGAATGGCTTTAGTCACAAAATTATACATGATAAGAATATGCGCTATACACAAACATAATTGCGATGTTTATATGAAAACGTAAAATTGTGACTTCTATAACATGAATATTATAATCAATGTGAACGTGCGTCGAAAATTTAAATACCTTCGTGCTGTGTTCACTATATAGATTACAAAGTATTCTTAAACATGTAGTTTTATATACACTTAAAGAATTTATGATACAAATGATATTTGGATATGTTTCAGTTGTCTAGAGACAAACACCTTGCATATTAACTATTAATCAATACAAATATTATTATATATATACCTACTTAGAAATAATAGACAGGTTGTTCAAATTCAAGCATATACAAATACATATATGCTAAATAAATATAAATATAATAGAAACGGATAAATTGGTTGGTGAGGACGAATAACTTGATAAAATGAAGTGGTATAAAATTCGTTCAAAAATGGTTAACTATTTTAAAGCATTATTTTTTTTTTAATGGTTTATGAGTTTTCTGTACTTAAATATGTCATCAAAACAATATATGTAGAGTACATATAATTTAGAAAACTACATATATTTTAAAATATTAGGCCATTTTTATATTATATACCATTTAAAGAAGAAGAAACCTGCGACTTTTCTCTATAGGCGTAAAAATCATTCTAACTAAAAATGTTGATGAAGCTACATTTAAAATGTTATCATAATTTATATTTTAAGATTATATACACTTATTCAACCATTACATTTAACTTCGCACTATATTCTTTCCATTTGAAATATTTTCATGTCTGTGTTATCGTCCAGCTAATTCAATTAAACTAAGCACGAAAGTCTCACTCAAGACGTTTAAATGTACTGTTGGGATTTCATTATTTATGGTATTGCTGACCACATTATGGTTGGTGTTTTGTTTTCACCAATTTCCAAGTTTGCTCACATATTGTTTTACGTGTTTGGGTGTGTGTGTGTGTGTGTGTGTGCCTGATTCAAATATCCTTTGGGAGTCATGTCGTTTTGCATATATACATATGTGTAAAGAATAAAATTTAATAAGAATAATATTTGTATGGCCTGTTTGTCTACGTGCATAGGATATTGCACATTTTACTGGGTAACTATTATTGTTGTTCCCATAATCTGATGGTTATATTGTTGTTGGATAGAATTGTAGAATGTAGTCGCGCGTTCTTATTGTGTTAAGCAGTCGATTTAAGTAAAATTTTAATGTGACGTACTTTTGCATAGTAAAATGTTGAAGAAAATCTGCAGAGAATAAGATTTTAAACATAACTAATTTTTTTTAGTTTATGAACTTTGTTGATTGAATACCATTTTCCATATAATGATGATAATAAAGAAACTTTCAAATATAATTCCCGGGGGTTGTTTAATTTCTACAAATACTGAATGCTTAATTATTTGAAAGCTGAAAAGCATTGGTATTTATCATGTGCGGTCCTAATTTCCAATATGTAAGTTTTAAATTTAATTATTTTTCATGTAAGAAATAAACCGGATACAGGATATAAATATATAGTATATGAAAGATAATATTACTTAGAAGCTATTTGTATTAGATATTTAAGTATACACAATTTCTAAACTATTCTATTCTATTCTATGATAAGAACATAACGTAGAAAAGATTAATATAAAACATATTTTGTGATGAAATGTAAAATGAAAATTTTCGGTATGCAAGTATTAGCTAAGTAAATAATATATTAAACCAAAACATTCTATTAAGATGTTTCGTGCCAGAAAACTTTATCGAAAATTATCTCTAATCATCTTTTCCACATAGAGCAATTTCTTTAAAATGTGAACTAATTAATTCAACACGTTTTTGGCAAAAACTTTTTCTAAGTATAATAAATTTAATGGCACATAAACATAATAGAATATTTTCTACATAAGATGGTTTCCCAGAAACACACACACAAAGAAATATATGTACTATAAGAAAAGTGTTGGAAAATGATATGAAAATACACATTCTGCTTTTACAATATAATAATATTGTAATTATATAATAAGAAATAACTACTATATCTAATAAGTATATATAAACGGTTATAACGTGATATGATATCGTGCCGTGTGCTTGTACATTCTAATAGAAAACATATTATGTAGCCATAGCATAGGTGCCTTTTACATACTTAGGCATTGTATTGTATTCATGATGATATAGATTACGCATTAAATATAAAATATTCTGTTAGTAATATCGCATCGCAATCGTATATAGAGAAAATATATATATATATATATATATATATAAATGTATATATTTGTGTACAGCCGCCTCTCCACAGGAAATTTTGTGGAAGAGTAATCATTTATACATTAGGCAAAATATTATTGAAAGGATGGTACAATTTTATAGAAATATATACGTGTATTAAATGTTTTATGGCTTTTGTGTTATAATAAAATACTTACGCTACACCAGCAATAATATACATATTTACTTATGTTTGTAGGTATATAATAAGCTGATTGAACATATATTATATAATATAGTCTAGAGCAGGGATGGCAGAAATACTATTTTTTTTTTTTTTTGTATTTGAAATACATAAATACAAATTACATTTTTTAAAAAAATACGTTTTTTTTAAATACTTACCCTTTACACATTTTTTAAAATTAAAATTATATTTTCAATTATAAAATACAAAAACAAATCAAATTCAATTTAATAGAAAAGAACATTGAAATATTACAATAGATTTAATGTCTATAACTGCTGATGGTATTGAATTAAATTTTAAAAACACTGCGTTTTTACAAACGTAAGTTAGAAAGTTGACCAAAAAGAAAGAAAAAAACTGAACAATTCATGGAACAATGAATAATCAAATTTTGAGATAGTCGTATTATGAAAATTAGAACTGTTTGCGGAGCTTAATGTTCTAAAGACAATCGTAAGATGTTTTTATAAAAAAATATTTATATGTAATACGTAAACTATTTTAAAAATTCTTTGGTAATGAATTCCAAGCCAAGCAATACAATATCGCAGTCGTGTTTTAATGTATTTCGCAATAAATAAATAAATAAATATTCGAATCCATAGTTTAAATAAAAAGTATTTTCATTTGTATTTTGTATATTTAAAAAATGTTTGTATTTTCAATTACAAATTACTTTTTATAAAAAATGTATTTAAAATACAAGTGTTTAAAATACATTTGTTGAAAAATGTAATTAAAATACAGTTTTAAAATACAATATTTTAATTACTGCCATCCCTTGGTCTAAAGTATACGTTTTTTTTCATCATTTTCATTTTTTTTTGTAGGATGCTGCAGAAATACAAATAATAATTCTTGTATATATAAGGATATTTACATTTTTAATTTTATTCTAAATGAAGAAAATATTGAAAATAATACAAAATCACGTGGGAAATATTAAGCTTATATTTATTAATTTTTTTCCGTCGAATATTCAAATTTTCCATTGAAAATGTTTGTATGATATTAATATGATGGAAATATAATTCGAAAGTATTACAGAAGGATATAACTACAGAATTAAATTTTGATTATAAAATGAAAAAAAAAAGAAAGAAAAAAAGCTCCAGCGTACGAAAAATCATTTTTTCATTAGAATGACAACATGAATGATCCCGACTACCAGCCGGGAAATTTTGATTTAAAATTAAATTGTTACTGAGCAAGAAATAAATTACATATGCGCTCTTTAAAATGAAATTTAGGGTCTCGCTAACACCAACTCAAAATAAAACAATACTTATGAAATTGAGAATTTGTTCGATATTTCTTCGCACTCTCATTAGTTTTATAAACAGAGCCGTTTCAATTGTATTGTAAAAAAAGATCGAATTATTGAAACTCAACATTTCCGTTAAAGAGACAACACCGTAAATTAATTTCAGTTCAATGTTATCAAGAAGCTCGATTTATATTGAGTCTTCTCGTTAGCAAGACCTTAATATATTAAATTAAAATTTCACTTTTTTTTTTTCCATTTTCAATATCGAATAAGTATCTCAAAATACTAATGATTGTAAATTATTAATTGCACAGAAATTTAATAAATTATAATTTCAGCAGAAAAAGGCTTTAATCAATTTAATTACTCAAAAAAAAAAAAAAACTGAAAAATGAAAAAGGTTAAAGTAATTAAAAATTTAAAATCGGAATATTTAGTATATCGACTATAAAGCAAACAAAACAAAAGTGTCCTCTACAAATCAGGAAAACTCTTTAATATATAAAGATTTATTCTTTAATAATCATATCACCATAAAAAGTTTATTATACAAAATAAAATCATAGAATACCAACAACAGTCATATCATATTATAAATTAACCGAATTTCTCATAAAGCATTTTTTTACCTTTTTTTTTTGTTCATTTCTCTTTTGCTTATATTTTCAACGTTTCCGTGTGTTTTTATTATTGAACATCATAATAGGGTGACCGCATTTATTATTTTTCTAATTCGGGTCGACGACCAGTAAAATTCATGTTTCAGATTTTAATGGTTTCTGGAAAGAAAATTAATAATAAAATCACATACTTATAAAACTGACTTCAATTAAATTTCATTTCATACTAGCTGAAAAGCTCGCAAAAAAGTCGGTAAAAAGCTGCAATTTGCTCCATTTTCCTTCTTTTTTTTTGTTGCGGCACGGATGGTCTGGTCACCCTAATCTATAACATAGGCTGTAAATTGAGATACCTCTCGTAAATTGAGAAGGTATATTAAATAAGACCAGAAATACGACGTGCTGTGAATAAAACTGAATATTTCTTTAGCGGTGTAGCATTATTTTTATCTATAGATTTATATATGCATTTAATTTATCTGCTTTACGATTATGAATACATAGCGGTTCGAGTATGAAATACCAGATTAAAGATACAAAAATGACCATTAATTGTTTTGTTCTTGATTTATGCAAAATGATTGATCTATTGAATACTAATTTCATCTATTATTATTTGCACTTTTGTATTATATTTCTATTTGATAGATTAAAAGATATAAATATGCCTTGTTTTTTTTATTTATAAACGATCGCATTTATATATTTTTCATATTTTAATAAGTAGGTACAAAATCAATTTCTGATGTAACATTTTCAATAAAAAAAAAAAAAAAAAACAAATATATTCTTATAATAATCATAATCGATCTATTTTAGTTCAAATTATTGATGGATATTTTTATGAATATTATGCACTAATTGAATATAAAGCAAAAAAATAAAATAATAGTAAGTAATTCATTTGATTCTTTATAATTGATAATAATAAATTTTAACAGTTTTTCTTTTATTATTATTGAATTACTTATAAAACATAAATTTTAATCACGAAATCAAATACTTATGATCTCTCAAAAATTTAGATGTTAAAGAAAGTTGAAAATATTATAACTTCGATTCAAATAACTAAAAAAAAAAATTAATTCATTTTTTTATCTTTTAACGATTGTGTATTATAATTATACAGTTAGGGCAAATGGCGTGAACGTAGAAGTGTTAAATTTCATGGAAAAAAATAAAATTCGAGAAGAATAAACGAAGTTTGCCCATAACATTTTCGTAAATTACGTCAGTTATATTAAACGCAACATTATGGTCATTCGATTATCTTATGTCGAATTTTGTTATGTTTTTGAATTTTCTACGTTCACGCCATTTGCCCTAACTGCCTAATTATTTGTAATTTTATGAAACTTTTTACTTATGTTAAATTCAAATTTAGTTAAGTAAATTTTAATTTTATTTTAGCTCAATTGGCTTGAAATAAATGTTACGTTTTATTTATGAAACTACGTATACTTATTTTGGGAAAATGTTTCATTTTTTTCTTTTCTTAATTAAAATTTAAATTAAGCAGTTAAGAAAATATTATAAACATTACATATTAAAGGATTTTTGCGTGTTTTTAATTATCTCTGCGCTCTTGTTGTTCTCTTAATCGTCTGGCCATACATCTAGTTATAATTCTACGTGGCGTTTCAGTTTCTTGCTCTTGAGTTGTAGTTGTACGTTGCAAAGCAGTATGGGAGCGTAGAGTGCGATTTGAACGTATTCTGGATGTATTAGTTCTGGTAGGTATTTCAACTGCTTGAGCTTGTGCAGGTGGTGGACCAATATTAGAGCGGTGATCGGCGTTATCTAAAAATTATTCAGAATGTAAATTACTCAACTGACAGATGACGAATATCGAATACAATATGAATACAGAATATAAATATCTTACATCGATTTATTCGCTCAGCAAGAGACGAAGAATCAACAACAATAAATCGTTCATTAAGATTTTCATTTAGGAATGATTGTAATAGTCTATATCTTGGAATATTTTCGTCTTCATTTAAGCGAGATCGTAACACTTGAGGAAAATGTTCATCTTTATTAATCTTATCACGACATATTGGACAGGTTCCGTTTAATCTTAACCAAGTTCCAATACATAGTTCATGAAACACATGCTGCAAATAAAATAAAAAAAATGTATTTCAACGTTATTTATCTCGTTGGTTTCACTTATCAAAAATTTAAATTAGATTTACGTAGTCCGTACATTACACGGTAGGTTTTGTGCAGTTTCAAGTACTTCAAAAGCTGTCAAACAAATTACACATTGAAGTTTTTCCATACGTTGTTTAGCCGTAATTTGGATTTTCGGAATATTTTCAATTTTTTCTTTTTGTAAAGGTGTTAGTCCTGGATCACGACGATTTAATATATTCGAAACAAATGATCGCCAATCCACTGTATCTTCATTATACGTCGGAGTTGACAATCCAGATACTGATAATAACGTAGGTATTACACTCCTGTTAGAATTATTACCTCTTAATTGACCCGATGATCGTGCATTATTAAAGTTTACAAGTTCAATAGCAGTCGAATTACACCGATGACAAACAGTTCTCTGAATAAAAAAAAAACTTTTTTTTTACTTCGTTTTATAATTTTAACATTGGCCCGAAAGTACGCTGCCTAACTTTAAATAGAAATTATAAAAAAAATATCTTACTAATGCCGAAGCTGCGTGAAATAATATATTGCAATCGCGGCAAGAAAAATATACATTGGTATTAGGAGATCCGCCATCCATATTCATATTTATAATTTTAAGATCAACTTGGATTATTGATTGATTTGTTCAAACACTGACGACACGATATTAGAATGGCGTACTAGCAACTAGCACTTTTATAAAAATAAATTAAATGTCAAGCCGCCAGTTGTGACGAAGCCTATTTTTCTTTTGACACGTTTGCACGTGTTCTATATTCAAAGTACCAACTGTGCAAGGAAAAATGTCAAAAAATAATAAAACTTATAAATTAAATCGAAGCTATGAATGTTATAAAATAGGCTAAATTCACATGGATGTAAAAGTTTGATGTAATTCAAAGGGATCGACGTATTTCGCAATGATTGAATGTTTTCAGTGAAAGCCACATTACACGATGATACATTTCATAGAATATGTTCGTCGAACATTTCGTATTTTTTGAAATAACTTCCAATTGAAAGTTCTAGATATTAGGGACCCTCATTATTTATATGTAGACGTAACTTTTCCCCATACCCTCCTCCTACCCTCCTTTACACTAATTTTTTTTTTTTCTGTAATAACCTTTAATTGGAAGTTATTCAAAAAAAAATACAAAATGTTCGACGAACATATTCTATGAAATGATTTTGGTAAAAAAAATAATAATAATATTATGTATGAATCGATGGCTACGTTCATGCGCGTACTTTTAAACCAATTTAAATTTAATGTGTCTTAATTTAAACCGCAAGTATGCGTATGCGCTATTTGAACCACTTTAAATATATCTTCATATAAAACTGAATTAAATTTAAATTGCTTTAATTTAAAGTGGGCCGTTTATATGGTAAATTTAAACCACTTTAAAATTTAAAGTGGTTTAAAAGTGTGCGCATAAACGTAGCCGATGTCCCTTTAAATTACATCAAACATTTACATCCATGTGAATTTATCTTTAGACATTCAGCAATAATATTCAAATAATTAATATTTTCTATTTGTTCAGCATAATCAGATTTACTCTCAAAAGTAAGTTATATAATTTTATTATCGGTTTAGCTGACGTCATACGCCCACAACCACATACAACATGTACAGTTCGTATTATGAAGCATGACTACATACATATGGTTATACTTTTCGCGCATCACATCTAAACTCTGTAGGTGCGAAAGAGAAGAATATACAAAAAGTGTTTCATGCCTAATAATACAAGCTGTACATGTATTTATATTTTTGAAAAATGTACCAACTTTAAGGTCTCCTTCACATTAAAAATTGTGATTTCTAAAATCTCTGTTTTGTCTTTGTTTATTCAATAAATATATTTTCAAATGTATTCACTGATGGTGAATTAACAATATCTTCCGAGATATCATTTCATAATTTACATCCACTAAATGAAATTGAATTTTCATCACGTTCAGTAAAAACTCAATTAATTATAAGTCTTCCACGAGTGTAGTTATTGCTAAAAACTGATAAATCAGATAAATATTCTGGTTTCCTATTATTTAAATACATAAAAATAAAAACGGCGTATAATATCTTTCTATTAAACAATGTAAGATAACTTATAATCTATATCTATGTCCCGAAAAGTGACTATGTTATAGTCTAACTTTAAAATATATCTAACACATGACTTATGTTCAACTGGTAAGCGATATGTTCATCTTTGGCGGTACCAAATAAACCAATATCCATGATATAACAAATCACAGTAAATAAAAATAGGGTCAAGCCTTTACAATTTCTAACTTTGCTTAATTTGAAATGGAATTTTGTTTATGCTTTATTCTATTAAATCCAGAATAAACATATGTGTGTGGCGGCGATGGCCAAATTCTTACATTATAAACATATTATTTGTTTTTTTCTATTTGTTCAATAGGGTGGAGCGAAAATCACTTTTTCTCGAATATCGTTTTGGTATACAATGCGGAAAAGTTGCCTAGTATGGACTTTCTGAGCAGATTGTTTTTTTCTTTTTGGGTTGATTGAAGGTCATTTTCACTCTCTCCAAATCGGGGAAAATTAGGAAGGGGGGGGGGCGAAATTTAAATTTAAAAATAGTTTTTCGATCACAATAAATGAAGAAATAAATTATGATATAAATATCTCATATCTGCAGATCCCTGTGCTATTGAACTGAACTAGGCAACTTTTCGCTCCACCCTATTGTTCAATCATCAGCCATATTCGAGCAAATGATTATAATAATAATAATTATTTATTATTTATATGATAACCAAAACAATTTAAGTTATTATGAGCTTGCTGTTATATTTTGTAATATTCTAATTTGTATTTAATAGCCATGTCATAAGTCTGAAACAAAAGCAATAGAGTAGTTAAGTATATTTGTGTGAGTATATTAATAAAAAAAAAATTAATCACAGTTATTCTGCGAGCAGTACAACAATGAGACTTCAACAATAAAGAACTGTTCACTTTTAGTGAAGTGATTTTAAATATATCGCCACTTGGAATAAGAAGAGGTCATGTAACAAAATATTACTGCACTCTATTTTAAAATGTATCTTGTACAATTAATTGTGCCATTTTCCACCAAATATATAAAATTCGGTTTAAGTTATTATAATGAATTTTCGAGAAACATAAAATATTTAGAAATGTATTTTCAACAAAACAGAAAATTACAATAACTTTTGACAAACATAAGGTACTTAACTACTTATAAGTATATAATAAATTTAACAAAAATGTACAACGAATATTTTGGTGAAAATCATATGTCTACAAAACAAATTTAATAGGTAAACAATATGTAAAAGGCGTTCAATTGTACCCTAAAATGGAGCTATTGCGGAACACCGCTATCCAACATTCAACCAATTCACATATACTTTTGAATGTTAAGGGAAATTCTTTTCGAAACCTTATTTTATGTTCATGAACATATTTGGTTATTTTAAATGTGTTTTAATGAAATGAAAATGGTCAACACTTGAATTTGCTATACCATAAACAGACTCTGCAGTCTGCTAACATTCACTTCACCACATTCATTTTTATTACACTGAGTGTAAAATTCTTTGAAAAACAAAAAAAAATATGTAACTATATTTTATAGCTATTATGCGGTTCTTGCAATAGCTATCATTTTCAATATCCTGTTAGCTCATTTAAATATATACTTAATGTTTAAAGTTTTTTTTAACTCTAAATCATTGATTCTAGGAATATACGCATATGCCATTCATTTTTGTTTTCTGCTTCACCTTAAGTTTCTAACATCCAAATTAAATTAAATCCCAAATGATTTTTACATTATTTTTTCACGAATATAATTTAATTTTGTTAATTATTCGTGTCACGTCTGCTGGTGCTTGTGAATGACAAAAATACTAAAATGTATAAGAGTGTGGAGTGTTGAAAGACATACTTAAAACTTTTAAATTGAATATCTAATAAAATAAGAAAAATAAAAAAGCATAAAAAAAATTATATAAGTTTTCATTCCAACAAAATATACTTTCTAGTTAGCTATAATAATACCTAGATGTAATAATAATGTAAAGTATGTGGATTGTGGATAGAGATAAAGTACCTACCAAGAAAACAAACAAGAATATTATAAGTATTTATGGAACGGTTTTGTTCTATTTTGTGCTTTTTAGTTAAGCCAAAATTAAAGTTTTTCTTTAACAAAGTTTTGGTAAATTCATTATTAAAATAAATTTTTGAATTTACTATCAAAACAAGCATAATTTACATAGAAAAATGTTTTTAAACAAAATTTTCTTTTAATAAAGAACCGAAATCGTTTATCACCAACAAAAAATCCATTAAAAAACTATTTCATTTTATGAATACAGTCATATGTGCAATGATTTGTAATCTGTTTGAAGCAAAGAAAAGAATATTAGTTAAAAAATAGTTATAAAGGATTCATTTTTCAGTCTGTTTCTTGTATTTAAACAAAATTCTTAAAGCGTTTCTCAATTCAAATTTTTTGTCTAAATTCTCTTTGTTAAATTGAAGTTCAGCTTGTATAATTAGTGTCGAATTATTCGTATAAGGAATCTTAGTTTTGAATTGAAAGAGTCTAAATATTTTACAAAGACGATACCAACAATTTTTTCACTAACACTAAATTTAAAAAAAAAACCATACTCTAATATATGCTGTTGCCTGTTGGTTTCAAACAAGAAAAAAAATATACGAAGAAAGACCAAAAAAGATATTTTAACGTGGGTCTCATGTTCTTCAACCCTCAAACCAAGCCCAAAATCCCACAGACTTAGGGCAACAAATATAATTATTAATAATATACATATATATTTAATTATTGAGTTATATCTAAGAGATCTCGTAAATTAACAACATAAATAAAATCAATGTTCTTCTGCGGTTCCTTAATTGGTTAAACATCAATAAAGAAACATTTATATGAATTGCTTCTCAACCGTAAAATTTTGTTTATATTTAAAGTTTCTTCTAAGAGATTTTCTTATCAGTTCGTTACTTGAAAATAATGCATTACTGAATTATATAGATGGGTGCGGTTTATTTCATATAAGTAGCAACATAAGTAAATGTATATCTATTTATGTGCCCAAATACTTACATCTATAAATTATAAATTCTAGCTATTGCTACAACGTATAGCTAGTCTCTAGCTCTACCTTCGCTAAAGAAATAACATTTTATTTTTAAAAGAAATATCAGCAAACATTTTCCACTACATCTTTTTTGCTTTGCGTGCTAAAGTTTTTCTTCGCATCAACTTATATAGAATATTTATTTTGTTTTTTTTTTTCTCTTCTTTTAAATGTAACGGAAGTAGATAAAAGTTTTTTTTTTTTTTTTTATTGCCCATTTAAACAAGAAGTAATTTTTTGGCTTAAAAGTTTATTTTTTATTGCTGTCCCAAGGGAAACATGTTTACAGCTTGTTTATTATTATTAAGGTTTTGCTAATGAAGTCATCATCAGTCAGTGCAAATAACAAAGAATGGCGAGAGATTTATAATATAATATTATATGTGAGATCATATTTATTGCTAACTAGCTGCCTTTCATATCAAGTCATTGTCAATGTCAAGCAAAGAGACTTTTTACTATTTTTTTTATAATTTATAGTATGGCTGGCTGGTAGCGATGTGTACTCTTTATTCAATCGAACTTACTTAGTTTCAATTAAGTCTTTGGAATCATCTCATTTACACCCATTAAGTGGAAGTTGCCAATTATGTTTATAGATTCTTTTTTCTATGGTTTTACTTTAATTAAAATTCATAAGCTTATTAATATTTGTTTTTTTTTATATATAAATATAAAATTTGAATATAGACATTCTGGTAGATTGGATTTTATCAAAATATATCAACTAATTACATCATCTAAATGAATAAACCATTATTTCGAGTTTTATAATACTTTTGAAATGACTCGCTGCTTGAATTAAGCAATAACATTTCTAAATTTTCTACAAAATTTTATATCAACACTAAAATGGTTTATTATTTTCTGAAGAAAATTCATCACAGTAATTGAAAATTTTTGGTATTAAAATAAGCACCTGTGGTACATTGTTGATATTTCCATAAATGTAATATTCACGTAGGTTATACTATAAGAATTTTTGCGTCGAGTCTCTGTACAAAATATATGTTCCTTCATATTTTTATTTTAATGGTCTTACAAGAGATTACAGAATTATAAAATAATGATTTAAACGAAATGAGAAATAACATGTTTTTAATATGCGTTTTGTGTGTTAGATTAATTTTCTTTCTGCGAAATACAAATTCTATTCTATAGGTATATTAATTGTCATATACATAGATACGTTTCGATCGAATTGTCTGCGCGCATACAAATCATACAATATATTTACTTATTATTTTACGACAAAATGACATATAATTTAATTAAATGAATATTTATAAATATTATGTTTTCTTCTTACTTATAATTACACTTATTTCAGCATTTTAATAAAATTTATACAGATTTAATACGTTTACTCATTATGAATATATAGGCAAGGGCGCGGGCGGTGGGTATTAAGTATAGAGTACATAAAATCTATAAGCATTTAATATTATAATGAATTTAATAAAATTTTCTTTGAATCATTTCTTTAAAACCATTTTCAATTAAGAAATACTTACGAACAAATTCGAATGTGTAGGTCGTAGTAGAAATGTTTATAAATATTAAATATATATAAATATATATTATTACAATTACATATTATAATACCAGTTTGCGTGAGTGTAAAAACAGTGTGTTTGTGTGTTGGTATAAAATATAGGAAAAATGCTATAAAATTTTCTAATAGCTTTTTCGTACACAAAATAGACGAAATAGAAGGTGAAATATTTCAAAAATTATTACACACAATTATGTAACATAAACGAAATGAATTGGCATTTTCAGCGAGGAATGGTATTGCTGAGTTGATATTTCGGTGTGAATAGTTTCTTGCAGGTATGGAAGCATAAAAGCACAGGAACGGAGAGAGGTGGGTGTGGGTAAGGGGGGATTACCCTTTCCGTGTTTAGAAAAAATTATCTCAATTCTTAAAAATATACCAGGAAAAAAACGGCAGAAAAGTATATTATGTTACCATAATTGGTCAAAAATCGGATTTTATTTAAATTTTTTTTTATAAAAGTGGATTATTATTGGTAAAATAATTTCATAACATCTATTTCTTAATTTTCTAAACACTTTAAGTGATTTTATGTGCTTATACCGTTTTATTTTCTGGTATATTTTTATACCGTGATTTTTTTCTGGTATATTTTTATACCATGTTTGCTTTTCCTGGTTCTAATAATTCTAGAACTGACTGAGCCCTCTTAGTAGGTACTACGGCCCTGGCGCTTGAGTCACAATAAACCTTTGTTAATTTTCTTTTGTTAGTTAGAGAGTTTTATAAGCTTTCCAATGATGTTAAGATGAGCCCATCTGGAGAAATTACTTTTGCATATGCCTAATGATATGCTAGACAATTCATATTTTGCACTAGCTTCTGTTTTTGCAGATTTGCAACAATATGAGCAAAAAACCTTTGAACTTTCTTTACTCTGAATTTCACTCATATAAATTTGAGCCACTCTAAATAACTATATACATGTAGTGTAGGTATTATTATGCATATAATATTTTTAATTAATTCTGAACTTAATTTGCACACAAACTACCATAAAAATGTTTTAAATGTCTCAATAAGTTTATATATATAGAAACTCTGTAGATTGTGAGGTCAAATTTATATATCATTTTTCATTTTAGAAATGTTAACGTATTTTTTTTTACTGAATCAATATATATTCGCAACAAGTAAAACTTGTGGGTGACAAATGAAATGTCTACAGTGATATTAAATACAAATTCTAATTATTAAAGACATAATATTGCCGACAAAACTGCGCACCCTACCCACCTATTTATTACATATAGATGAGATATAAAAATGTATATGAAAGTATTAGCCAAAAAATTTCATATTGACGAATCTTTTCGTGGGTGAAATTTCTATTAAATTTTCCATTTATGCAGTAAATAAAAATACTTAAAAGAATCAATACAATTTATTATATTAAAAGGGGTTTTCTCTTGTCGTTCTTTTATTTTTTTATTCTTTTTTTTTTGTTCCCTTAAAATTTACATACATAAAATAAATGTGGCAAGAAAAAAGAAGATATTCTTTCCTGGAAGGCAAAAGATCAAATATTGTACATCTATCTATCTATAAATACAAACAACGAATATTAAACTCTAATGTAAGTATAAATAGAAGTACAGCATAGAAAAACGTACAGGATATTGAAAGAATTTAACCCAAAAAAGGAATAAGCAAAAAAAAAAGAAGATTTTATTAAATAACACCCAGGGGACATTAAAACGACTCAAATCAAATAATCTGATTTGGTATATGATTTCGTTTTTTTTTTTTTTGAAGCAAACAATGGAGGTGCTAAATTGGCTTACAAAGAAAAATTGTAGACTTTAAACGTATTCTTTTTTAAATTTAAGTTAATGTAATGAATGACTTACCTTTTATGCACTCAAATTGACAATTCACGTACTTATCCACATAAAATGAAATGTAAAGGAAAATGATGATTTAAAGTTTAGCTAATCTGTAGTCAAATACATGTATTTACTTGTAACGTTACTTTACTAATATAATATATACTTATTTGCTGACTTTTTATACTGGAATTCGTTCATGGTATTGTTTTTGCAACGCATTCACAATTCACATTGTCATTGGAGAATAAATATTGCTGGTTAGTTCGGTTATTTTATTTTATAATATAATATTATATCCGTTAGCAACCAGGCAAGTCCGAAACAAGTGAGTTTGATGTATAAACTAAATAAATGTTGATGTACTGTAGAGTAAAGAGTATTAACATTATAAACTCAATCATCATTTCTATTGATCTGAGATTACAGGAAAATTTTAATATTGAAATCTTGAGGATTTTATTTTAATATTTTTTTTCTTTAATCAGTTTGGTGAATTTAATAATTTAGCTCAAAAATTGTTTGGAAAATCACATTTCATTTTTCTTTGTTTTTGTAGACAGTAGAAATATTTATTACCATTTTGTTGGAAATGCACAATGCTTGAGAAAAAAAAAACGAATAACTGACAAATATAATCCATTTAATCCAGAAATATTTGAATCTTTATCGATTGCAATTGATAAAGGTAATGGTTTATTAGATTAAAGTTAACGAATTATTAGGTTAAATTGACAAACAATATATCAAAGTAACTACACAATAGGCATTTTGTAATCTAATGCGGGTTTATAGACCCGTCCATGGTCTTCACGTATATGAAGTCTACAGACAGTTTTAATTTTTCGTTTATATATGAGATATAAACCCCTTCTTTTTTTTTGCAATACAGAAAATAGACATCGACTATTGTTCAACAAAAATTATTTTAGTTGCATTCTACAGTATAATTAGAGTAAAGTTTAAATGTAGCCTATAAAAGTAGCGCCGATTTCTAGGTAGCCCGGGATACATGGGCAACCCATAGCAAGCGACTGGGGTAGCTATACAACCCGAATAGTTCAAAATACGATTTTTCCCATAGCAATTTTGAAAGTCAGCGCCGCTGGTCTATAAAGTACGTTTACTCAAAGTTTATAAGTATATACTAGAGACTGAAAATGCCATACAAAAATAATTCAAAAACGCATGTGCCATAAACATCTTTTCTTATTCAACAAATGTCACTTGCAAATAAATAGATATTGATAACTTGTTTTAATCCACTTAACCAACTAAATCTAATCTAATTGTCTCAGCATCAACAGTCATCATTGGCCAAAACAAAACGTAATCAAAAGTATTTCGTTCTAGTTTTTATGTCGATATTAAAAATTGGGGAGATATCAAAGTTTATTATTATTAAAATTATACCTTGTGGTGTGGCCAATGCTTACATAAAATAATGAGCATAAATTATGAGGATAAAATATTCGTTAGGTAAAAAAAAAAAAAAATAATCGTAATCAGTACGTCCATAAATTTTCTATGTTCTATGTATTAATTACAGGCACCCTTTTGTGCAACAAATTTAATTTAATTTATATTTGAACCACGACCTATCTAAAATCTACCGCTTCAATTAAATAAAACATAGATGAAAACATGTACAAATTGAACAAAACTGTACAAAGTAAACAAAAAACGACGGTACAAAAAGTTTCATTTTTTTTTTTGCAATCTTAATTGCATGGCTATTTGTGGCAAACTTTTATATCTATATTTCGTGTATAATAATAATATTTATATGTTGAATATAAAATAAAATGTATTAAATCAGATTGTATGGTTTTAACAAAATCAAGCAATGAATAAATTACGTAAAGATAAACATTTTAGTGGTGAAAAGTTTGTTTTTGTGTTTACATTTTCATAGTAAGTGCAAATAATACATTTTTTTAACCCAACCAAAAATAAATTAACTAGAGCTAGTTCTAATTTTTTTTTTTTTAATTTTTCGTTCTGTTACAAATTTCTATGATATCGCACATAAACATTAATTATGAAATTGCGAACACGTCAAACGAATATGTCATGAAGATAAGACATAATTTCATTCATTCGGTGTTCTATCAACACCAAAATTGAAATCGTAATAAGCACATAATTTTGAAAATTCAATATCAATTATACTGATTGATGTTAATTTGATTTTGATTTTAATTATATTCCAAAGTGATTCACTCTTCATTCTATTTCCAATAGAACGAATATTATCTCTCTGTGTTTGTTAAATGAAAATTTATATTACAATTGCATTAGGCATAAGTTTTGTTTTATGTCCTCTGTTTTAAATAAATGTATTCAGTGCGGCTATCATAAAATATAGAAATACAGATTAAGGTAAGTATATAATGCGATACAATATAATTTGGTGAAACATCCATCATCCAACGCCTTATATATATGTAGGTATTTTGTATATGTGAAACTAAAACAGTTCAGTTGTGAAAGATGTGTATTACATTGAAATATGTATTTATACGGAAAATCATAATATGTTTTTCGAATAATATACGAAATTTTGATAAAGGGATAATAGATGCCAAATTCAAATTAATTAAAGTTGAATACCTTTGTTTTGTTGATGGTATCTCAACACTATATAGAGATAACTAAGTGTGTGCGTATATTAAAAATATATGTAATACTATAGAATCAAGTAGAAGTATTTCAAATAATATTAATAATATTATTTTGCTTGTATGTCAACAGGGTATGTGCGTCCGATACACAGTAGTGGGGTTTCCTCTACTTACAAGACCATCAGTAGTAGCCACTACAAAATTAAATCTATAGACATAGAAAAACAATTTTATGAAACAAATATTATTAATATATTTTGCCTGTGGGACTGACTTCAGAGATTTATTATTATAAAAAGGGTTTGGCAGCAGCTAGGCAATATAAATAAGGTATACGAGAAAAAAAGAAGAAATATTTTATATATTTTCTTTTATTTTTTTTTAATATTTTCAACGTCTTTACTTAAATATATACATAGACTTATATTTATAATATTTACATGACATTCGCTTAGTAGATATATTTTCTTAATTCTATCCATACGGCAGCTAAGAAACACATTGAAAAGGTTTTACTTCAAAATAGATATAACTTTCCAGTTAAAAAAAAAAAAAAATACTAATAAAATGTAGATACATCTTCTGCGTGAATATCGTACGAGTAGCGAGGTATATACGATTTTAATGGATTATTCAGGCCATGATGGTTACGGTTTATTTTATAATAGAAAAATCGTAATATTGGTGAAAGAAATAGAGAGGAAAAAAATTGTGTTATAAGCTGGATAAGGATTTAGATTGACTTTCCTGGTTGGGATATATTAACGTTTGCAGAAAAGTAATTATGTTGGATGTTGGATAACTGGAGGGGAGCAAATGTTTTAAAATGAAAGATTTTTTTTTTATTTATATTTGTAAATTTATGATCGCAATATCAATAATTTAATTTTTTTTTTTTGTTTTTTTGTTCTTTTTTTAATCTATCATCAGCTGAATTTCGAATATTTATTTAATTTTTTTTTCAAAAATATTGCACCCGATTTACTATATGGAAAAGTAGCTATCGCAATATATTGAAAACAATAACAAATAAAAATATATATATAGTTAAATAAACCATTTTTGTAATAAAATATTACCTTAAAACCACTGAATTTAGGTATTTTATATTTTTTTTTTTTTCATAAATTGGCTTAATAAAATTGTATTTATTTTCCATATAACTACAAAACCACAAAAATAATTAAAATTTTAAATTAAACAAACAATAATAATAAAAAAAAAAAATGGATTTTTCCAAATCATAAAAACACAACTCCTTTTTTGGCGATTTTGGAAAAGTATCCCAAGAAGAAAATGCCTCCTTTCACATAACAAATGAATTAGGTATTAACTTGTTTGTTAAAATATATTGATCATTTTTGACCGTTTATTGAAAATTATAAAAAATTCAAAATTTTTGTATCAATCAATTGAATTAATTTGAAAAATTTAATAAAGCTATAGAAAGTATTATTTTTTTCTTTATTGAACTCTATGTAAATAATAATACTCGCAGAAATGAAGTTCTGTACCAAATCGCAGCTTTTTTTTTATCAAAATTCAAGTAAAACGATAAAAATTTGCGGGCATAATAAAACCACAGCAGAATGGATTGGTAGTTACTTGATTTTTTTTCAAAAAAAAAAAACTGAGTTATTGGTAACGATATATAGGGTAAGTGCGGTGTTACCGAACAGTTTAAGAACTTTTTACTTAAATAATTCTGGAGATTGAAATTTTAACTATTATTTTTTGAAGTAGGTAATAATATATAATTTTAATTCTAATATTAAAGTAAGAAGTTGATAAAAATTCACCTTTATAAAGGAATCCTTACCATATTGCCAAAGAAATCATTTATTTGTTGAGTATAATCTGTTAATTAAATTTTTTATGAAATCTATAATCTACTGTGATTATAAAATGATTCGGATGTTCATTTACTCACTTGTTTCAAGGTAAGTAATTGTATTCAATTTTATTTTATTTATAAAAATAAGTATCAAGTAATGACGCGAGACTTATGAAAGTTTTTTTTTTCATATTTCTATGGCAACATAATAAAAAATAAAAAAAAACTGATCCGTAATTTATCTGGGTTTTCTTTTTGGTAAATAAATTGGTGGCACATCTACGTAAAATAATGCAAACGTAAAATAACAGAGAAAAAAATAAATAAATATATTTCCTTGAATGGACAAATTTGTGGGAAACACCACATTTGTGAAGTTTTTCTTCTTTTTTTTTTCTTTATCCAACTTGCTGAAATTGATTTATAGTCATAAATAAAAAGTGTTCAAATTGCTGTTTCATAGTTCCCCGATAAAACCACTTCGAAATGATTTATATGAGAACATTTTACTGAAATATTAATCTGATTTAAAATTTAATGTTTAAATTTTTTCACATACCTTACCTTACCTTTTCGGTTAACATTGAAATACATTTATATCTATATATGACAAATATTGCATGTAAAGTTTGTACAATCACCAGCGTAACATTCGTACAGAACGTACATGTTGTATCTGGTACTTAATCACCGTCATCAATTTTACTGTTAAAATTATGTAGAAAAAAACAAAATCGACGTTGCATATGCGAAGAACCGGTTACCCAAAGAACCAGTTTTTTATTATTTTTTTTATATAAATTAAAGAATTCCTAGTTTTCACAGGATATAATCTTTTCGCGTGTACGATTTTTTAATTAAAAGCATCATGAAAATATGTGTTCATATTTTTTATGATCGTGATAAGCACTTCTCTTTTTTCTTTCTCCTCTAAATAAACTTTACATAATTTAACGTGCTCTGGTTTATTTAATTTAACCTCTTATAACATTAATTAAGTAATTCAATATGTTTGAAAAGTTTTGAAAAGTTTTGAATAAAGATTTTTACATTATAAAATGTAATATTTTGAATGGAAATTGTTGTTAGAAAGGTGTCTGGGATCATTTAGTATTTCATTAGAAATTGCTTTGGATCATGTCTATTCTATAGTAAATGCTAAGAGTACTAACTCTTAATTTTAAGCGTTAAAGCAATATATTGGAGTCGGTGCCAATGGTAGTGATGCTGATTCAATAACTCAAATTTAAAATGTGTTTCATAAGAGTACGTACATACTAGATGATAATCATATAGGTACGATTATCATTGTGTATATGATTATTCAACTTAACATTTCGTTTATAACTTATTAAATAAAATGTCGATAATTATTGTAAAAAAAAAAGTAGAAAACAATTACACAAATGATGAAGCTAAGATTATGTTAAGGGATTCGGACTGTATTTTGAACATCCCTGTATACTAATTACCATACGCGGTAAGTAATCTTTACTAAACATAATTGTATTATGCGGGAGGCAAATACTACTTAATATAGTAGTAAAATTTAACAATTTTTTGTTTGTTGTTGAAATAATAAGAATTCTATAAGATCTCAAAAATTACAGGACGCTGGGCAAAGATTGCTATTATGATGGATAGTATGAAGCAGAGATGGTAAAAAACATTGTTTTTTTTTAAAAAAAACCAAAAAAACGTTTTTTTTTGTTTAAAACATGTTTTTTTTGTTTTTTTTAAAATTCTATGTATATAATAATAATAAACTAAAAAACAGAAGTATATATTTACATATTTAATAAAAATAATCATTTAT